>PVJD01007872.1:0-78918 GCA_004026545.1 Mormoops blainvillei
TGCAGCTGGAACATTAGAGAGTAGTGGAAAATTTACAGTTATATAAGTTAATGCAAAATTCCACTTAAAGTAATAGAAAAATTGGGCTCTGTACCAAATCATTTTACATTAATTTAGTTCAATTGTGCCAATTTAATATCAATTGTTATTAAATGATTTCCTGTTTTAGTATTAGCTAAAAACTACTGATTTTCTCCTCTAAACATCACATTTATAGTACAGTGCAGTTTTTCATCTATGTTATAAATTTACATTCTTGGCTGATTATGTAGCAGCTGAGACTTAAAACAATTTTATACTTTGAAAAATATTGAAAAGTTTCTCTGCTTTGTAAACTTACTTTCATTTTGTGAAAAATACCACTGAAGAATACTAACATATATAATATCAGAAAAATTTTGTAGCAAATTTATGCTAATATTAAACAGTATTTCACAGTAACCCCTGTTTTTTTCCCCAGGGCTCATTTTAAAATATTTATTGAGTCTTCAATAAGTGCAGATCACAGTGCTGTGCGCTCTAGTCCTATCCTAAGAAGTGGAATTTATTTCGTAGAGTACCAAAAGACCAAAGTGCATCCTAATAATTTGAGGACAATGTGAGAAAACGCCATCAAATGAAATATGTAACTGCTATAAAATAAGTTTTAATCTTACTTATTTGTAACATGTCCTTCATGAAATAATATGATGGCAGAAGCTTTTGGTGCCTGATAAGTACTGAAAGAGGAAAGTTGGTTAGCACATTTGATACTGTGTGAAGGGGTAAGACACTATTTAATGCAAAAATATTCTGGTCACTAGAAATGCATACCCCATGGTGTAGCAGAGATAATCCCCCAGCCTTACCACAGTCTGAAAAAAGCATCCCACAATTCTGTTAGCTCTGACTCCATACAAATGGAGCAAGCTTCTGATTACAAATTAGATTTTCCAGATAGTATCCTACTCTAGACAGCATATGTATATATTTTGTCTTTTCTAACACCATTCTGAACATGACAAAATTCAGAAGCCTAAAAATGGATAAATTCGAGTTCACAGAAATTTTAGTTGTATCAAAATAAGAAAATTAAAAGATAAACGATAAGCTGTGAGAAAATATTTGCTGCATGAATAGAAAAGGTTAATTTCCTTCATATATGAAGAACTGTCACAAATCAATAATATAAAAATACTCCAATAGAAAAACAAAGGATAAAAAGTCAACTAACTTTTTGGACAAGAAATGCAGATGGCAAATAAATATATAAAACAGCACTCAACTTCATTCACCACTAAGACATGCAAATTAAATTCCACTTTTACAAGATTGGCAGAAGTTAAAAATTTTGACAATACTCAATGTTGATGAGGAACTAAGAATTCTCATATCATTGGTGGGAGTGTAAACGGTTTTTAAAAAGTATCTCAACATGTAAAATTAAGCTAGCATTTTTGTTTCTATCATACAGATATGCTCATGCAAATTACACAAAGTATACTGTATGTAGAGAGATTTTCATTATAGCTTTTTAATAAAGAGAAACAGACAATAGAAAAGGTGTCATTAGGGGACTGATTAAAGAAATTGTGGTACATCCATACAATGGAGTTCTATGCCCACCATTTAAACAAGCACATACTCATTTACTGGTACGCAAACAGGTCTAAAAGATGTTAAGTTTAAAAAAAGTCAAGTTGCATATAGCTTGTATAGTGTGATCCCATTTGTGAGTATATATATTTACATACATATATATGTGCTTGCATATGCATAAAATATTCTTGAAGAACATAAAGGAAACATAACAGTTACTCTTCAGGAAAGGGTCAGTGCAGGGTTTCAGGGCTTGTAATTTTGCTTTTTAGTTTATATATTGTTACCTTCTGGTAATTTTTTATAGTTATCATGTAATTTTTACATAAATTACTTGTGTAGTTTTTAAGATCTTGTACTGGACCCTGGCTGGTGTGGCTCAGTGGATTGAGCGACAGTCTGGGAACCAAAGGGTCGCTGGGTCGATTTTCAGTCAGGGCACGTGCCTGAGTTGGGGGCCAGGCCCCCAGCAGGGGGCGCGTGAGAGGCAGCCACACATTGATGTTTCCCTCTCCCTCCCTTACCCTCTAAGAATAAATAAATAAAATATTTTTTTAAAAAAGACTTGTACTGATAACTCTGGAAAATAATGTGGCACTTTCTTATGAAGTTAAACATTACATACTTACCACATGACCCAGAAATCATTCCTGAGCATTTATCCTAAAGAAATGAAAACCTATGTTTATACAAGAACCTGTACACAAATGCTCTTAGCAGATTGACTTGTGATAGCCCCAAACAGGAAACAACCCAAAGGTCCATCAGTTGGTAAAATGGTTAAACAAACTGTGGTACATTCTTGCAATGGAATACTACTAAGCAATAAAAAGGAATTATTGATACATGTGACAATTTGGATGGACCTGAAGGTCATTCTACTTAATGGGAAAAAAGCCCATCTCAAAGAGTTACACACTCTGTGATTCCACTATACAATCATCTCAAAACGATGAAATTATAGTGATGGAGAACAAATCAGCAGTTGGCAAGGGTTAGGGTGGAGGAATGGGTGTAACTATTAAGGAGTAAAGGGAGCGAGCATCTTCGTGGTGATGGAAGAGCTGTGTTTCCTGATTGTGATGATGTTTACTTAAATCTACACATGTGATAAAATTTCATAGATCTATGCGCACACACACACACAGGAGTGCACGAAAAAAATGGTAAAATCCAAATAAGT
Organism: Mormoops blainvillei; assembly: GCA_004026545.1. Classification (NCBI taxonomy): domain Eukaryota; kingdom Metazoa; phylum Chordata; class Mammalia; order Chiroptera; family Mormoopidae; genus Mormoops; species Mormoops blainvillei. Next base: position 2,762 of record PVJD01007872.1, read on the forward strand.
TCTGCACTTTAATTAATAGCGTTGTATCGATGTTGATATCCTGGGTTTGGCATGTACTTATGGTTATCTAAGCTATTATTATTGGGGAAAGCTGGAATTGTCTGTATTATTTTTTGTAACTTCTTGAGAGCCCTAAACTAATTCAAAATAAAAAGTTGTAATAAAAATTTTAATGCTGGTAATAAAAGAAAAAATATCTGGTTAGTAGAAAAGTAATTACTCCGCTGTAATTACTAAATTGAATTTCTAGTTTACAAATCATCTTTTTGTTAACTTGGATATAATGACTTAATTTCTGGGATCCTTATCATTACCTTGTATGAACTTACACAATTAAGGACCTGGTACTTCAACACTCAGGAGTCGAGTCCATGGACCTGTGGCATCAACAGGAAATAGGCATACCACTACGCCTTGTCTAAAACAAATAGCTGGCACCTTTTTAAGACATCTCGAGTACCATATTACAGAATCTGCTGATTTTTTTACTCTGAATGACATACAATATTTCAGTATGAGCTAATGAAACTGAAGCTATTATCTATAAACAAAAGATTTGACGTCTCTCACATACAAACCCTCTCATTTCTCATCTGAGCTACAGCAATAGTCCTATGGCCAGTTTCTTTTGCATCCAACCCAATACTGATTTGAATACTACTTTCCTTACATTTATGCTTGCTTACTTGCTACCTTCCTATTGTCTTATTTACTCTTAACTTGCCCGCTTACATGCTATCTAATTGGCTCAGTGGGCCTACAACAGTGATTTTCAATCTTTTTCATCTCATGACGTACATAAATTAATTACTAAAATTCCTCAGCAGACCAAAAAATATAATTTTTGCCAATCTGACAAATATAGGTAAAATTTTCATTCATTCACACTGGACGGCTATTGTAAAGGCTCTTGGCATTTTTATATTTGACAATCTAAGAGAAAAGAGGTCAGTGACCCTGGTTAAATAGTCAGGTATTGCATGTTTTAATTCTTGTGGCACACCCGTTGAAAATTGCTGACCTACTACAATGCCCCTCAAATGTTACTGTGCTTAAGAATAACTTAGGGAGCCCTGGCTGGTGTGGCTCAGTGGATTGAGTGCCGATCTATGAACCAAAGGATCATAGGTTTGATTCCAGGTCGGGGCACATGCCTGGGTCACAGGCCAGGTCCCCAGCTGGGGGCATGTGACAGGTAACCACATGCTTAATGTTTCTCTCCCTCTATTTCTCCCTCCCTTCCCCTCTCTATAGAAATAAATAAATAAATTTTTAAAATCTTACCAACTGTAATTGAGCTGTGGTATTTAAAAAGGAAAAGAATACCTTAAGGATCTTGCTCAAATACAAATTCGGATTCAGTAAGTCTGAGTTTAGGGTGGGACCTAAGATTCTGCATTTCTAGCAAACTCGCAGGTCATGCCCAGCCCACATTGCTGTTCTAAAGTCCACACTTTGAAAATAAAAAATAAATAAATAACGTCCACACTTTGAGTGTGAGGCCCTGAGGAACAAAGTACAAACTCTGTAGGGTAGCTTTCATTGCCTTCTAGTCTAATCCAAATCTCATCACTCATAACTGAACTCTGCTGGGGCAATATCTCTATAGGTCACTGTTGTATCCCCAATGCTTAGTATACAGCCTAAAACAGGATAGGTGTCCCAAAATTATTTATTCAGTGATTGAAGGAATGAATAAATGAAACAATTACTCCCTGTTCATATACCATACATTCTAAGCAAACTAAATTATTTCTCTTTTTTTGGGCATATTTTGCTTTATTATTTCAAGAAAGGTAAAAACGCAACTCAAATGCAAAAGAAGATTTGGGCAGTGTATGGAGAAGGTGCTGTCATGGGTTGAACATGTCAAAAGTGGTTTGTGAAGTTTCTCGATACTACTGACATTTTGAACAAATAATTCTTTGCTGTGGGGCTGTCTTATGCATCGGAAGATGTTTAGCAGCACCCCTGGCCTCTACCCACTGGAGACCAATAGCAGGAGATGGCCAACATACTCAAAATATCCAAATCAACAGTTATTGGTGAAAATGAAAACATGTGCCTTTTATTTTATTTTTTTGGTATATTTTATTGAGTATGCTATTACAGTTACCCCATTTCCCCCCCTTATCCCCTCTGCCCTTCACCCCCTCCCATCATCCCCGCATCCCTTAATTCATGTCCATGGCTGTATATATCAGTTCTTTGGCTTCTTAATTTCCTATAATATTCTTAGCCTCTCCCTGTCTGTTTCTTTTTGTCAACATTTTCCCGCCACCACTTTCCCCAGCACCACCCACCCCCACCTCCCGCCCTCAATCCCTCCCCTATTTGGCTATGTTGATGGGTCCTTTATACATGTTCCTTGATAACTCTTCCTCTCCCTTTTCCCTGTCATTCCCCACCCTCCTCCCCTCAGGTTACTGACAGTTTGTTTTCTATTTCAACATTGCTGGTTATATTTTGCTGGCTTGTTGATCATGTTCCACCTATAGGTGAGATCATATGGTATCTGTCTTTTACTGCCTGGCTTATTTCACGTAGCACAATGTTCTCCAATTCCATCCATGCTGTTGCAAAGAGTAGTAGCTCCTTCTTCTTTGCTGCTGCGTAGTATTCCATTGTGTAAATGTACCATGGTTTTTTGATCCACTCATTTACTGTTGGGCACTTAGGTTGCTTACAGTTCTGGCTATTGTAAATTGTGTTGCTATGAACATTGGGGTGCATAGATTAGAATTGGTGTTTCAGGATTCTTAGGGTATAATCCCAGCAATGGAATTGCTGGATCAAAAGGCAGTTCCATTTTTAGTTTTTTGAGGAAATTCCAAGCTGTTTTCCACAGTGGCTACACCAGTCTGCATTCCCACCAACAGTGTACAAGGGTTCCCTTTTCTCCACCTCCTCGCCAACAGTTGTTGTTTGTTGATTTGTTTATGATGACCATACTGACAAGTGTGGAGTGGTATCTGATTGTGGTTTTAATTTGCATCTCTGATGGCTAGTGATGCTGAGCATCCTTTCATATGTCTCTGGGTCCTGTATATGTCATTGAAGAAGTGTCTGTTCAGGTCTTTTGCCTATTTATTAATTGGATTTTTTGTCTTTCTAGAGTGGAGACGTGTGAGTTCTTTATATATTTTGGAGATCAAACCCTTGTCTGAGGTATCATTGGCAAATATATTTTCTGATACGGTTGGTTCCCATTTCATTTTGCTGATGTTTTCTTTTGCCATGCAGAAGCTTCCTATTTTGATGAAGTGCCATTTGTTTATTCTTTCCTTTATGTCCCTTGCTGTAGGGGACATATTGGTAAAAATATTGCTGTGTGTGGAAAATACCTGAGATTTTCCTGCCTATGTTCTCCTCTAGGGCTTTTATGTTGTCGCGACTTATATTTAAGTCTTTTACCCATCTTGAGTTTATTTTTGTGCGTGATGTAAGTCGGTGGTTGAATTTCATTTTCTTGCATGTAGCTGTCCAGATCTCCTAACATCATTTGTTGAAGAGGCTATTTTTACTCCATTTTATGCTCCTGCCCCCTTTGTTGGATATTAATTGACCACAGAGACATGGGTCTATTTCTGGGTTCTCTATTCTGTTCCATTGATCTATGTGTCTATTGTTATGCCACAACCAGACTGTTTTGATTACAGTGACCTTATAATACAGTTTGATATCAGGCCTTGTGATCCCTTCTGCTTTGCTCTTCTTTCTCAAAATTGCTGCAGCTATTTGGGGTCATTTATTGTTCCATATAAATTTTTGAAATGTTTGCTCTATATCTGTGAAATATGTCTTTGGTAATTTAATAGGGAATGCATTGAATTTATAAATTGCTTTGGTAGTATGGACATTTTGATGATGTTAATTCTTCCAATCCATGAACATGGAATATGCTTCCACTTATTTGTGTCTTCCTTAATTTCTTTCTTTAGGGTGGTGTAGTTTTCTGAGTACAGGTCTTTTACCTCCTTGGTTAAGTTTATTCCTAAGTACTTTATTTTTCCTGTTGCTGTAGTAAATTGGATTTTTTTCCCCCTGATTTCTGATTCTTATATTTCATTGTTGGTATACAAAAATGCCTTCTATTTCTGAATATTAACTTTGTATCCTGCTGTTTTGACAAATTCACTGATTAGGTCAAGTAGTTTTTTGATTCAGTCTATAGGGTTTTCTATGTACACTATCATGTCATCTGCAAACAATGACAGTTTTACTTCCTCCTTTCCAATTTGGATGCCTTTCATTTCTGTTTCTTGTCTAATGGCTGTGGCTAGAACTTCTAATACTATGTTTAATAGAAGTGATAAAAGCAGATATCCTTTTTGTATTCCCGGTCTTAGTGGGAAATATTTTACTTTTTGCCCATTGAGTATAATGTTGGGTGTAGGTTTTTCATATATAGCCTTTATTATGTTGATGTATACCCCCTTCACTCCCACTTTGCTGAGTGTTTTTGTCATAAATGGGTACTGTACCTTATCAAATGCTTTTTCCGCTTCTATTGATATGATCATGTGATTTTTGTCTTCCCTTTTGTTTATGTGATGTATTACATTTATTGATTTGTGAATATTATATCATCCTTGCATCCCTAGGATGAATCCCACTTGATCATGGTGGATGATCTTTTCAATGTATTGTTGGATGCAGTTTGCCAATATTTTGTTGAGGATTTTAGTGTCTATGTTCACCTGCAATATTGGCCTGTAGTTTTCTTTCTTTGTTGTGTCTTTACCTGGTTTTGGCATTAGGATGATGCTGGCCTCATAAAAAGAGTTTGGGGGTCTTCCTTCTTCTTGGATTTTTTGGAATAGTCAGAGAAGGACAGGGGTTAGCTCTTCCTGAAATGTTTCGTAAAAGTCTCCTGTGAAACCATCTGGTCTGGGGCTTTTGTGTGCCTGGAGTTTTTTGACTACTGCTTCCATTTCACCAGCTGTTATCATTCTGTTCAGGCTTTCTGTTTCTTCATTCAGTTTTGGAACATAATATTTTTCTAGAAATTTCTCCATTTCACCCAAGTTTTCATATTTCTTGGCATATAGATGTTTGCAGTAATTTCTTACAATCCTTTGTATTTCTGTGGTATCAGTTGTCGTTTCTCCTCTTTCATTTCTGATTTTACTTATTTGGGTCCTCTCCCTTTTTATCTTAATGAGTCTGCTTAAAGGCTTGTTGAGTTTTCTTATCTTTTCAAAGAACCAGCTCCTGAATTCATTGATCATTTGAATTGGTGTTTTAGTCTCTCTGTCGTTCAATTCTGCTCTGATTTTGATTATTTCCTCCCTTCTGCTCTCTCTGGGCTTTGTTTGTTGTTGTTTGCCAGTTCCTGCAGATGTTCTGTTAGGTTGTTTATTTGAAATGTTTCTATCTTTTTTAGGTAGGCCTGTATTGCTATGAAGTTCCCCCTCAGGAATGCCTTTGCTGTATCGCTTAGGTTTTGAACTGTTGTATGTTCATATTCATTGGTTTCCAGAAACTTTTTGATTTCTTCCTTAATCTGATTATTGACAGGATATTCATTGTTTAATAGCATCGTATTCAGTCTCCATGAGTTCAGATGTTTTTGAGTATTTTCCTTGAGGTTGGTTTCTAGTTTTATACTCTTGTGCTCTGAGAAAATTTTTGATGTGATTTCAATTTTCTTAAATTTGTTGACGCTTGTTTTGCGTCCTATCATGTGGTCTATCTTTGAAAATCTCCCATGCACATTTGAAAAGAATGTGTAGTTTGCTTCTTTGGGATGAAAGGTTCTATATATATCACTTAAGTCCATTTGATCTAATGTGTCATTCAGTTCCACAATATCTTTGTTGATATTTTGTTTGGAAGATCTATCCATTGTCGATAGTGGGGTATTAAAATCCCCTATTATAAGTGTGTTATTGTCTATATCTTTCTTGAAGTCCCCCAGGATTTTCCTTATATATTTGGGTGCTCCTATGTTGGGTTCATATAGGTTTACAATGTTTATGTCTTCTTGATGGATTCTTCCCGTGAGTATTATGAAGGGTCCTTCTCTGCCTCTTTTTATGTCCTTTGCTTTGAAGTCTATTTTGTCTGATATAAGTATTGCTACCCTGGCTTATTTTTCCTGTCCATTGGCTTGAATTTTTTTCCAACCCTTTACCGTCAGTCTGTGCAGGTCTTTTGTTCTCAGGTGGGTCTCTTGTAGGCAGCGTATGTGTGGGTCCTGTTTTCTTTTCCATTCAGCTACTCTATGTCTTTTAATTGGAGCATTTAATCCATTTATATTTAAAGTTATTATTGATAGGTACTTACTAATTTTTTCCCTTTGTATTTGTGTTCCTCTCTCTCTCACTCTTTTTCTTCATCTTCTTGAAGCAGTCCTTTTAGCATATCTTGTGATGCTGGTTTGGTACAGGTGAATTCTTTTAGCCTTCTTTTGTCTGGGAAACTCCTTATTTCTCCATCCATTTAAATTGAGAACCTTGCTGGGTAGACTAGTCTTGGTTGCAGACCTTTGCTTTTCAATACTCAGAATATTTCTTGCCATTCTCTTCTGGCCTGTACTTTTTCTATAGAAAAGTCAGCTGCTAGCCTTATCAGGGCTCCCTTGTATGTTACTTCCTGTTTCTTCCTTGCTGCCTTTAAGAGAGTCTTTTTGTCCTTGATATCTGCCATTTTAATTATGATGTGTCTTGGAGTGGGTCTCTTTGAGTTCCTCTTGATTGGGACCCTCTGTGCTTCCTGGACTTGTTGACTTTTTCTCTCCTCACATTAGGGAAGTTTTCCATCATTACTTTTTCCAACAGGTTTTCTAACCCTTGCCCCTCTTCTTCTTTTTCTGACATTCCTATTATACAGATATTACGTTTCATGTTGTCCTGAATTTCCCTTAACCCTTCTTCATTCTTTTTGAGCCTTTTTTCATTTTCTTGCTCTTTCTGGGAGTTTTTTTCTACCATGATCTGTAGCTTGCTGATTTGATCCTCTGCTTCATCTAGCCTGCTTTTGATTCCTTCTACTGTGCTCTTCAATCCAGAATTGTATTCTTCACTTCCTCTTGGTTGTTGTTCATAGTTTCTATGTCATTTTTCATGCTGCTGTAGTTTGCAGTAAGTTCCTTGTAGTTTCCCTGTAGTTTTTTGTAATTCTCACTGAGCTCATTGAGTTCATTGAGCTTCCTTGTAACCATTGTTTTGAACTCAATATCTGATAGTTTACTTGCCTCTATTTCATTTAGTAGTCTTTCTGGGGATTCCTCCTTTTCTTTTAATTGGGTGTTGTTCTTTGTCTCCCCATTATTTGGTTGCCAGAGCAAAACCACAAAGCCCAGGAAACAAACCCATGACCGCAGAAATTACTCCCCCCAGCAATCCCACTATCAATAGCAATTGAATCAGTATTAATGAGGGTGTAAAGAGATTAAGACCATTATAAGAAAGGAGAGAAATAAACTATAGTATAAAATCTAGTGACTTAATATGTACCAATTTGATGGACAAGAAATGTATGTTATAAAGCTATGTAGTAAAGAAAATATCACAAATCATGGAGAAGACCATAGTGGATTTTTTCTCGGTAGCCTCTAGTATTCACCACTGTTTTTTCCTTCTGGATCCACCTCTGGTGTTGTCAGATGTTGACTCCATCTGACCTAGGCAGCCTGTTCGAGACTTCCCAGGATCTACACTCTGTGGCTGTCTCCTTCAGTGTTAATCTAGTCACTCTGCTCAGCAGTTTGGCTTAAGTACCATAGGGTGGGACAGGATCCCTCCTGGGGTCGGGGCTAATGTTTCCCCTCAGGCTGCTGCTGCTCAGAGGGAAGCGGTCTGTGTGAGCTCGATGGTTGCTGCCTTATGGGGGATGATCCAGCACCAGGATCCTGGAGGCTACTCTCTCCCCAAAGCTTCCATCCCCCGTCTCTCCTCAGGCCTCTCTAGCCCACTCTGCCCCAGCCTTTGCCGGAGCTCAGGGTAAGTGGCTGCAAATAAAAATTTATGCGTTGGCCCTTTAAATGGCTCTTTCAGTCTCCAACCGCCCATCTCTGACAGAGAGCAACCCTGCGCTTTCGCAGTTGGCTGTTATCTGTGTACTTTTTGGGCTCTGGTGCTATAGTCTGGGGATTCCCATTTATGGTTTAGGCCCCACTCTTCTCACGGTGATCCAGCTGGCTGCTTAAATATCCCTCTGACGCTGCTGCCTGAGGGTGTTCAACCAGCCTTCTTGCATCTCTGCCGCACTCCTTACCAGTCAGGTTGTGCTGAACTGATCCTTCTGTCTGTCTGAGGTTATAAGGCTTCACTCTCGCTACTGTTCAGTTTTTTGTTTTGGGTGACTTCTCCACAATTTAGTTGTAATTCCAAATTGGTCCTGGGTGGAAGTCGGCGTGACTTCCATTCACTTCTCCGCCATCTTGATCCCTTAAATTATATCTCATTTTTCTAGTACTTTCCCAGTTCTGTACATTTGCTCACACTATTTTCTCTTATTTTCCAAGCTTTGCCTCATTCAAATTCTCTCCATTCTCAAATGCTCAGTTTAAATGAAAAAAAAATCTCTATAAAATCTTCCTTGATGTCCCAATATGGAAATAATTTCTCTCATTCCACAACGTTTCTCCCTACCAGATTTTGACCCCTTGGAAATAATAATATTAATAATAATAATATTAATAAAGTTTTATTACCATTTGCTATAACCACCATGCCTAGCACAAATGTTAGCATATAGTAGAAATGGACATAAATTGAATTGAAAAAATAAAGAATTACCTTGATCAGCACTATATAATAGATATTTTGGTGATGATGGCAGTTTCTATAATCTGTGTTGTGTTGTTCAGTATGGTAGCCACAAGTAGCCATTGAGCACTTGAAATGTGGCTAGAGTGACTGAGGAACCGAATTTTTTATTTTAATTAAAATTTAAATGTAAACAGCCACACATGGCTAGCGTCTATGTATTGGACAGTGGACATCTAGATGATTCAAGTTACAATTGTTCATTCTACAGTGTTTACTGAGTACCTTCTTTATTTTACTTTATTGTTTTTTATTGACTTTTTGGGTGACATCGGTTAATAAAAACTGAGTACCTTCTATGTACTAGACACAGGATAGGCTAGGGGCTGGTGATAGATGAATAATTTATGACGCTTGACTTCAAAGAGTTTGCAACCTATTAACAGAAGATAGTCAGGATCGAACAAATCCAATTGAGTGCTATCGGTGCTATTATAGAAGTTTGACCAAGTAGAATGTGTGTACAAAGGTGAATGTGGGCAGGAGCCAGTAAAGGGTTTATAAGGAAGGTAAGAGTTGAAATAACATAGCATTCATTAGGCAAACAAAAGATAAAGAGCTTTGCCCAGGGAAGAGTGTGAACAAAGGCATGGCAAGTCAAAACAGAGAGCCCCTCTCCTCCTGGAACTACAAGTAGTCCTTTGGGTAACACCTAGAAAATAGAGGGCAGAGAGCTCTATTAAAAGAAGACCTGGAGATGTTTATACTGGAGATTATGCAGGCACCCAATCACTGAGGGCCCTTGGAATGTCATGCCAAGGAAGAAACTTGGTATCCTGGCAATAGGAAGCCATGGAAGCAACATGCTTGGTTTGACATTTTATAACGATGTCTCTTTATAGAGGAGTGCAAAGGGATAGAGAGTCTGAGAGGTGATGGGGCCATGAAAACGTAGTCAGGACTTAAGGTGTATGTGCTCTGTAGCCTGAAATAAGAGAATACTTTCAGTGAACATCTTTGTTTTGTCTTTATTTCATAATCCATTCGATTTTCCTGCTTTTTTCCCTTTTGCATATAGAGGCACAGCCTTCACTAAATGGCCAGATCTCCATGGAAGCAAAGTCGAAACTTGGTATGAATATCTGGAAATTTCAAGGAAAAAACTACTCTCTGCCTTCTGCTTAAATCATTTGAGAAATATTAGGCAAAATAAATCATTCCTATCAGCAGTTAATTCTTTTATCCGCTAATGCTGGCACTGGCCCTAGTTATTTGTATTAAGTAGTTAAACATGTCACAGGATTTGTTTGTGTAGACAGATGACATTTGCATTATTATTTGAGTGCCAACATTCAATAAACAACAAAAAAGACTGATCAAGACACAAGCAGACCTATCAACTCAGACTTATGGATTACTTTAAAGGTTCTATTGTGATGCATGGTTTTTCAATATGTTCAGGAGACATTTATCATTTCAAACCCATACACATTTAGTGATTACATTATTCATTTTTTCGCCGTTGTGGTATTGTTGCTGGGTATTAGTTTTTATAGAAATAGCAATAGTTTTTGGAAGCAGAAGCATTATTGTTAGCAGAATAAGACACACACACATCCCCCCCAAAATAAACATTTTTAAGTTATTTCCCTATATCGCTGGATTTTGTTAAAATTAGCATTGCCCAGCCAGAGCATTTAAGATCTTGTTCCCCAGCATATGTTGTCAGTTTGGCTCAGACAAACTCATAAAATCTCTCAAAAAAAATAAATAAAATTAGCATCACCCAGAACCTCCAATAAGACTCTTTTTTATTGGCATGCATGCAAGCTTATAAAGCAAAGCTTTATTAATAACTAAGAAGGACAGTAACATTATTGACAACAAAGACTAGTCCCTGAATTTAAGTGCAGTGTTTGTGACTAGTAACTACCAACATTAAGTAAAATTCAGATAGATATTTGAACCACTGTCAGCATTTGAAGTCTATCATTGGTAGCACGTTTGCTGTTATATGCTGGTAGCACTTCTAATGTTAGACACTAGAAATTAATGCTAGAAGTGCTTGTAGAAAAATTAAGAGGCGTGAAGAAGGGACAAAGGAGGATTTGCAAAGTGGAAGAGGGCTAGAGATAGAAATTTCTTAGAAAACACATTTTATCCCAAAAAATATAGACAATACTAGATTCAATTCTTTCTTTAAGCTATAAAGGGTATACTGGTACAATTTGCAAAATTTGAATAAAGCCTAGTAGATTATATAATAATTCTGTATTAATGTTAATTTCCTGATTTTGATCATCATATTGTGGTTATTAGGAGGATGTCTTCATTTTTAAGAGATATACACTGAAATATTTAAGGGTAAAAGGAGCAATATATCAGTAACTTATACTCAACTGGCTCAGAAAAAAAGGTAAATATATCCCTTATATACACATTGTATATTATGGTGGTGTTCTAGAGCCTGCTAGCCCTGGCAAACAAGAGCTAATTGTGCACATGTCTTCCCAGATCCAGTTAGTGACCCCACACTGGGAGCTTGAAATCAGCCACAGCGAGAGCATTTACACCGTGAAAATCAGCAAATGCTATAGATCAGAGAGATCTGGAGAACCAGTTGTTAAAATATATTTGCCATGGATCAAAATGAAAGGAAATGTGAAGATTCATGAAATTTTTCGTGTTGTTATAATTGATAGGCTATTGTATTTTGCTTTTAACCTGAGTTGATACATTAAGAAAAACTAGTGCTGTTAAATACTCAATAATAATAATATATTTTAACCTGCCATTCTCTAGTCACCTGCAAATATCTTTCAAACTTGCTTTCTCAAGAAAGTAGGTAAATATATACATTATCCTAATTTTGTAGTTATTGTACACTGTAAACTAAAAGCAATCACATATCTAGCAGTAGGGACCAGTTTAATTATACCCAAACACTGTTTATCTCCCAAGCATCTGAATTCTTCATGGGACTTTGTGAAACCTTATGTTCTCCATAAGGTGTTTCTTGAATACTACATTCAACATTGGTTCCTTCCTTACAGTTCATAGAATTGTATGAAATATACATAGAAAAGCATCCAGACCAACTTCTCATTTTTCGGAAGAGAAACTGAAGAGTCAAGAGAGGAATATCCCTGCCTTGGTTGGGTTGCTCAGTTGGTTAGAGTGTTGTCCCAATACCTCAATGTTGTGGGTTCAGTTCCCAGTCAGGGCACATACAAGAATCAACCCATGAATGCATCAATAAGTAGAACAACAAATCAATGCTTCTCTCTCTCTCTCTCTCTCTCTCTCCCTCTTTCTTCCTCTCTCTCTCTAAAATCAATCAATAAACATTTATTTTTTTAAAAAGAGATGAACATCCCCACTATTACACAATGTCCAGTGACAGAGTTATGAGCAGCACCCTAGTCCTCTCATCCTCAAGCCATGGGTTATTTTTTAAAAGATTTTATTTATTTATTTTTAGAGAGAGGGGAAGGGAGAGAGAAAGAGGGAGAGAAACATTGATGTGAGGGAGAAACATCCATTGGTTCCTCTCATAAGTGCCCCGACCAGACCATACCCACCCCAGGCATCTGTCCTGACTGGGAATCCAGCTGGCGATCTTTCAGTTTGCAGGATGACACCCGACCAACTGAGCCACACTGATCAGGGCAGGTATTTTTTATACCATTAGAGAACACACTTTCCAGACTAGATTGAGATACCAGATCATAATCTTCTGCTTTCTGACCAAACTTAGTATGCTTACTCATTTTAAGAGTACACACTCAATAGATTAAACTGGGGGCTCAATAAACACTTATTATTTCCATTAACTTGGAATGTCTTTCACATAGTCTTTTTTTCGAGGATCCTTTATGATTTACTTACAAAGTAAATATAGAACCTGATGAGTATTTTCTTAGAATTGTAAATGAAGAGCTGGCTACCAACAGTGAAAGTAGGTGACTTGTCTCACAGAGGGTGGCACATCTAAAAGTCTAGGCACCAAATTATAAAATGAGATCAGTCTTGGAGTCTTTACTAAAGTTTTATTCTCTCAGATTCAAATATGGTTTATCAAATACTTTGAGGGCCAATTTAAAGTCACTTTATAGGGGAAAAGATTATAGCCATTAGATAGTCTTAAAGGAGCAGTGAGTAGCACAAGAAAATGCAAAAAAAAAGGCCATCAGAAGTTGTTTGTCCCTATTTCTTTAAAAATGAACACTTTCTTACAATCTTCAGAATGAGGGAGTTATAAAATTTGAATAAATTTTCAAAAGGACTGCCAGATGAAACTTAATGAGGTTAGTAGTCTAAGATCCCAATCATCAGAGACTTTTTAATTGAGGTCTTTATTCCTTTATGAGTTGTTGAAACATTCCTATGGTTTACAACCTACCATTCAGCAAGTTAAGACCAATAAAACACCCACTTGACCAATTCAGTCTTTTCCCAAGAAGAAATAATAAAACAGTCAGAGTTTGAAAAGCCATTCATTAGTTACAATTGTTGTGACATAGACCTCAAAAACCTTTGAAGTACAGCGATCAATCAGATTTTTTGTACATAGTATAAAAATGTTAACCTATTTGACTGGATATCAAGTTCTACCTTTTGATATGCAGATAGCAGTATGTAAAAAATAAGAGACAATCAAAATTAATAAGACCAGTGTTTGCTGCCATGACATCATTATTTCAACAAAATTGTGATTTTGATGCTCAAGAGGTTAGCTGCAAACATTTTAGAAAGTCACAAACACTACTGATTTTGAAGACATTGGAATGGATTGAATATATAGCTCCTTTGCTGTGAAAAAGAAATCAATGGTATATTTTATAAAAATGTATTTTTCTGGAAAGAATTAAAGATGAAGAACCAGAGAGAAATTCTCTCATATATGTGCACAAGAAGACATGTATAAGGATGTTCATTACAACACTTTTTATAATGGAAACAATTGAAATGTCTATCATAGAAGAGTAGATATATTACAGTATATTCATATGGTAGAATACTCTGCAGCTGTTAAAACAAGCTAGTGCTACATGTATTAACATGAATAAATCTCAAAAATGTTATGTATAAAAACAAGGTGCAGAATAATAGCTAACACATTATGCCTAGTGTATTATGTTTTAAATGCTTCATATGTATCAACTCATTTAATCCTCAAAACAACCTTACAAGGTACATATTATTATCACTTTCCATTTTATAGATGAGTGAAGTGACGTTCGGCAACATGTACAGCAGATATTCCAGTCTGGAATGTTTGTGAGCTTATTCACTATGTTATGCTGCCTTTACTGCTGATTGTATGATACCACTTAATAAAGCTTAAAATATGGAAAACAATCTTCTATACAGTTTATGCATAGACACATATATGGTAAAGATGTGAAAACATGCATGGGTGTGAAAAGAATCCTATCCACAGTTGTGGCTACTTCTGAGAAAGGAAGATGGGAAATGAATGGAGGCAGGAAACTTCAACTGTATCTGAAAAGTCTTATTTCTTTTTTAAAAAATGGCAGTGTTTCATCATGGATGAATCTTGAGAATATCATGTTAAGCGAAATAAGTCAGACCAAAAAAGTCAAGACCCACATGATTTCACTTATATGTGGGGTATAAAACTGAAACCAACAAATGAAGAAACATGACAAACAAAAACTCATAGACACAGACAACAGTATGGTGGCTAACAGAGGGAAAGAGGCTGAAGGGGAGGTAGTAAAGGGTAAAGGAGGTCAAACACATAGTAACAGAAGGAGATGTGACTTTGGGTGGTAAATATGGAATACAATATACAGATAATGTATTATAGCATTGTGCACTTGAAGCCTATATGATCTTATTCAATGTCACCTGAATAAATTTAATAAAAAATTTTAAAATGTCTTCAGTAAATATGGGAAACATAAGATTTGACAATGCTGGGTGATGGGTAATGAGAGTTTATTGTATTATTCTCTATTTTTCTGTATATGTAAAACATTTCATAATTTTAAAAACAGAAATTTTAAAAATTTTGTTAACTGGTATCACCCAATAAATTCTATTAAAAAAGAGAAGTACATTGAAAAAATAAATAAAAGAAAACATTCTAAAAAAAAAGAAGTAGCTTGATAAACAATCAGGTTTGAAAAACATGCATAATTCTATTTGAATAATAGGGCATTTTATTAGGGTAACAACTAATACAACATTTTCAATTTAAAGATCAAACCATTGATTTGGAGCAAGCAAAGAAGAGAGACTATTCTATCTCCATGTTTACAGACATTGAAGTAATTACGCAAGACCTCCCAAGACCTAAGATACAGTAGCTTTTTCTTAATTTGGTGGGAAGGGGGTTTCTATGTCTGCTGACAACAGAAAGAAACACCTGTACTCCTATTTTCTCCTTTTAAGTAAAACGGAAAGGCCCCCAAATGGATTTTATGTCAGTATATCTTTCCCTAGAAATATCAGGATTTTATAAATATTCACAAAGTTTTCCTCCCTGTAATTTTTTTCTGCCTTCCTCTTACTTACATATTTCAAAGCACATTTTTCCTGTCCAGAAGAATTATCCTCATTCTTTAACCAGGGAGTGAAAGGAATTTTCCACTGCAAATGTTTCTGTCTAGCTACTGTGCCCATAAGTTAAGTTTCTTAAGCATTGATTCTCATTGATTTCCAAAGCAGTATTCACTCCATACTCTGGGGGTCAGACAACTTTTGGCACACCCTCAAATCTTGAAAGTAACATGGAGTTAATTACCATGTTTATGAGACATTTGTTGCCTCCTCTCTCTTTCTCTATGTGTGTGAGCTCACCCTTTTGGTGGGGAAGATCTGAGAAAAAAAGGTGACAAGGAAAAAGCAAGAAATGATAACTTTAATTTCTGTATTCTAACAAGGAGCTCCAAATACTTTGATTTTATAATGATGCATTTGTCTTTGCAACATCTCTGACAACTGTGTATGTGAGAACTAAGGGGAAGGACTGCCACAACCGTTTAACCTTGCAGTTTCATTATCTGTTAACTGGGAATAATAATTAAGACTTGCCATGCTTTGGTTCTATGAAGATAAAGTTAATAATAAATATAACACATGAATCTATTCTCCTTTTTTAAAAATCAGAACATTGAAAAGAGAAATCTAAAATCCCTGTATTGGGGTTCTCCAGAGAAAACAAACTTACAGGATATCTATATCTATGTTTATATTTAGAGAGAGGCTGATTGATTATAAGGAATCGGCTCAACAACATTATGGATGCTGAGAAGTCCCAAGGTCTGCAGTCAGCAAGAGTCAGCAAGCTGGAGGGAGGCTCCGGGGAGCCAGTGGACTAGTTCCAGTCCAAGATCCACCAGGCTGGAGACCCGCAAAGAGCTGATGTTTCAGTTTGAGCAGCTCAAGCAGTCAGGCAGGAGAGGGGGTCAGCCTTGCTGTTGTATCCAGGCCTTCAACTGATTGGATGCAGCCCACTTGCGTTAAGGAAGGCAATCTGCTTGACTTAGTCTACTGTTTCAGATGTTAGTCTCAGCCAAAAACATCCCCATAGGCGTGCCCAGAGTAACGTTTCACCAGATATCTGGGAACCCAGTGGCCTAGTGAAGGTGACATATAAAATTAATCATCACAGTGTCCTTGGTCACATCTCCAGCCTGCTCCTCTCCCTTCTTCCCCTTGTATAGCCTTTTTTGAGTTTGGTGTACATTCTTCCAGATAAATCTTTTAAATACTTTTACCGAAATAGGTATAGAAAAATACTCAGTATTGTATCGTAGTATTTGACATAAATAGCATCATACCATACATATTCTTTTATGGCTTGTGGTTTTCTTTTTTCTTTTTAAGATTTTATTTATTTATTTTTAGAGAGAGGGGAAGGGAGGGAGAGAGGGAGAGAAACATCTTTCGGCTGCCTCTCACACACCCCCAACAGGGGACCTGGCCTGCAACCCGGGCACGTGCTCTGACTGGGAATAGAACCAGCAACCTTTCGGCTTGTGGGATGATGTCCCAACCACTGAGCCACACCAGTCGGGGCTGGCTTGTGGTTTTCATTCAACATTATATTTTTGAGAATTATCCCTGTGGACACATACACTAGTTCATGACTTTTAACTACTGTTTAGTATTCCATGGAATGAATAAGCTATATTTTATTTAGACATTTTCCTACCGATGGACACTGAGGTTCTTTCTTTTTCTTTTTTTAGGTTGTTTCTTATTTGTCACTATTAACAACAGTACTATAGTAAACATCTTCGTGCACTTATGGGTGCATTTCTCTACTTAGATGTGAAGTGTATGTAACCCTTTCAATGGGAGAGAACTAGCTTAATGAAAACTGGTTGCAAAGTTTTAAGCTAGTCTTTTTGGTTTGTGTGTAATTGTGAATTACTGCTTTTTGATAGCAATGCTTAAGAAAAAGACCCTATGGCAAGAAGCTAGCTCTGCATCTAAACAAGGTTTTGCAGAGTGGTATACTTTGGGAGAGAATCAACACCATTCAGAGTCCAAAACTCACTTCTGCAAATCCAAGACCTTATTTTTGTCTATGTACCCATCAAGACACCCTGTTTATAGGATCCAGGTACTGCTGAAGTCACCTCAGGTATAAGAAGGTAAATTCTTCTTATTTTATATTTTCCAGAGTACTTCATATGCTTTTTGTAAAAATTTCTCCTTAAAGTCTTTGGGATCAAGTCCTGGCCAAGTAGCTCATTTGGTTAGAGTATCATCCCAATATGCTGAGGTTGTGCTTTTGATTCCTTGTCAGGGCACATACATACAAGAATTAACCAATGAGTGAATGAATAAGTGGAACAACAAGTTCTCTCTCTCTCTCTCTCTCAAATCAATAAATAAAAATTATAAAAAGTCTTTGGGATCACACCAGACTGAGACTTTTGGTGACTGTGACTCTTAAATTTGGCTGTCATTCACGATTATGAGCTTTGGTTTTTCAGAGTTCACAAACTGAAATTACTAATTTATTTTGTTGGTTTTTAGGCCTATATATAAGTGAACAAAATTCCTCACTCTGCAACTACGTACTGTTATCCCTATTTTACGGATATGGAAACAAGCTCAGAGAGGTTAAGGGACTTTGCGCCAGGTCACAAAGCTTTGTAATGGTTGAGTCAGATTCAGTCTCAGGTCTGTCTGGTTTCTAGTCCAGTGCTTTCCCGCAGTATACTACAGTGTTTCATGACATATTTTCTTTCTCTATCACTAAGTCACTTTGTGACAGTATGTATGCAAGTGCTTTGAGACATATAAAGGGCCAAGTAAATAAAAAGTAAAAACTACCATTGATTGAACACCCATTCCATGTCAAACACTGGGCTAACATGGTACCTTCTGTAAACCTCATGACATAAGGGAGCATGGCATGAATTGAGGAACTACAAAATGTTTGGTATTGCTGAAGTATAAAGGGCAAGGGCAGAGGGCAGTAGCAGGAAATTAGGCAGGGGCTGAACTATGGTGGGCCCTTGTGATCAGTGAAAAAGACTTTGAACTTTATCTTGAGAGCAGTAGGAATCCATGGAAGCTAATAATGAGTGGGCTAACATCAACAGTTGATTTGGGTGTAAGTATGGAGGATGGATAAAGGGGCAAGACTAGTACCAGGAAAACCTGTTTGTAGGCTGCAACAATAGGTCGCATGAGAAATATGAGGCCCTGGACTAAAGCTATGGCAGTGTAGATGGGAGAATGGGACAGAGTCGAGAGGTGTTTGTGATAAGTAGCACTTGGAGGCTATTTAGATGAGGGAGGTGGAAGATGAGAGTCCTTATTTCTTCCATTCACCTCGATAGGAAATACAGGAGAAGTAGTTTAAGGGGAGAAGATATTTTTTACTTCAGTTCTGAGTGCTTGCAAAATAAAATATAAACTCTTTACATAAATTCTTCGCCAGTATAGCTTCCCCCAATCAGATTACCGAAAGCTGTCCTTTCAGGCTCTGCATCCGTTTTCCTAAACCCCTCCTCCTACCAGTATTTCAGGAGCATGCCAGAGTATAGCAGGGGAAACAGACGTAGATACAAGTACAGTCATGTGCCACATAACAATATTTTGGTTGATTGCATATATGATGGTGGTCCCATAAGATTATAGTGGAACCGAAAACTCCCTATCACCTAATGATGTCATAGCTGTTGTAACATTGTACCACAATGAATTACTCGCCTTTGCGGTGATGCTGCTTTAAGCAAGCCTACTGCACTGCCAGTCCTATAAAAGTATGACACATGTATTATGTCCAGTACATAATACTTGATAACGATAATAAATGACTATTACTATTTTATGTATTTACTATACTATACTTTTTTATTATATTTTATTGATTATGCTATTATAGTTGTCTTGATTTTCCTCCTTTGCCCCCCTCCACCCAGCACCCCGCGCTCCCTCAGGCAATCCCCCCACCATTGTTCATGTCCATGGGTCATGCGTGTAAGTTCTTTGCCTACTCCATTTCCTATACTGTCCTTTACATCCCCATGGCTGTTACTATACTATACTTTTTATTGTTATTTTAGGGTGTACTGTCTCCACTTGTATAAAAAATGTCTGCTGTAAAACAGTGTGCTGTGTTACACTGGTAGCAACCTCATACATTTCATGTTTACTGTGTTTCTAGATTGCACAATTTTCTCTTGGGCTTGATTTCATCTCTTGTTGTTTTGTTCCTCAGGGCCCCTAAGCATACAAAATCCACTGCTAATGTTACCAATAAGAGGCCACATGGAGAGATCAATCTGGAAAAGAAATTAAAAGTGATTAAGGACTATGACGGTGGAAAATCAGTGACGGTGGTTATTGCTCATCAGTCAGGGTCGTCCCATTACACTATAGCTACCATCTTGAAGAACAAGAACAAAGTGAAGGAAGCTGTTGAAGGATCTGCTCTGTTGAAACAGCAAGACTAACAAAAAATTGGGAAGCGCCTGTAGCAGGCATGGAGAAGCTTCTAATGTCCTGGATTGAAGACCAGACACAAAAGTGTATCCCTTTCAACACGATGATGATCACAGCCAAAGCAAAAAGCTTGTTGGTGATGTTGGAAGAAAAGGCTGGAGCTGCCTATGATGTTGACTTTCCTGCTAACTCTGGACAGTGTAAAGGACTCACAGATTCTTATTCATTCCATAATGTGAAAGTGAGTGGTGAGTCTGTGGTGCTGATGTAAAGGCACATGACAAATTTTCAGAAACTCTAAATAAGCTGATTGTGGAGGAAAATTACTCGCCAGAACAAATATTCAATATGGATAAAACCTCCCTTTTTTGGAAATGGATGCCTGAAAGGACTTTCATTCATAACAAAGTTAAGTAAATGTCAGGTTTCAAGGCTTTTTACGGCCAGGATGACAGTCTTCCTTGAGGGCAATGATTCAGGCTAGAAATTAAAACCCTTTGTGATTCCTAGGAATGGAATTAGTAGGTCAAAGAGTATATGCATTTTAAATTTGGATGGATAGTACAAATTGCATTCTGAAGCATCTGTATATCCCTCTCAACACCATGAGATTACAGTCAAAGCCAAAGGTTTGTTTGCGATGTTGAAAGAATAGGTTGGACCCAGCTACCATGTTGAATTTACTGCTAGCTCTGGGTGGTTTAAATGATTCAAGAATCATTCTTCATTACATAATGCGAAAGTAAGTGGTGAGTCTACAAGTGCTGATATGAAGGCAGCTGAAGAACTTTTGGAAATTCTAGATAAGCTGATTGTGAAGGAAAATTACTTGCCAGAACAAATATTCGATATGGATGAAAACTCCCTATCCTGGAAACAGATACCTGAAAGGACTTTGCTCCATAAGGAGACCAAGTTAATGTCAAGTTTCAAGGCTTTTAAGGACAGGATAACAGTCCTGTTCTAGAGCAATGTTGCAGCCTACAAATTGAAACCCTTTATGATCTTATACAGTAAGAACCCCAGGGCCTTCAAGCACATCCAATAAACACACATTGTCAGTATACCACAGGAGCAGTAAGAAGTCATGGATGACCCAGCTCCTCTTCCAAGAAGCCTCCTGAATTGCTATGTCAACAAAATGGACAAGTGTTAATTGGAAAATAACACACCGTTCACCGTTCAAGATTTTGTGGTTAAGGCTCCTGGACATTCTCTTTTCACTGCTGATCTTCATCCCAATCTGAAAGTGGCATTTCTCCCTGCAAACACTACCTCTTTGATGCAACAAGTGGATCAAGGAGTCATAGCAGCTTCTAAGGAGGACTTTTGCCTGGGCTATTGCTGCAACTGAGGAAGACACTGATGCAATTCTGGAAGGATTAGAACATCTATGGCTGCATCAAGGACCTTGCTTGGGCTTGAGGTGATGTCAACAAGGAGTGTAGGCATGGCATCTTGAAGAAAACACTCAAGGGGTTCATCCATGACTTTAAAGGATTTTCCAAGGATGAGGTTGCAAAACTCAACAAGGTTGTGGTTGAGATGGCAAACAACTTAATCTGGGTGAGGATGAGGATGCCATTGAGCAGCTCCTGATGGTGAAGCCCGAGGAATTGACTAATGAGGAGTTCTTTGAACTGGAACAGGAACACATAGCTAAAGAAGAGTCAAGGGAAAAGGAAACTGCAGAAGAAACTAAAGAACCACTCCCAAGAAAAATCACAGTGCAGGGTTTAGCAGGAGCTTTGGCAGACCTCAACAAGCTCCTTAAAACATTTGAAAACAAGGACTCCAGCACCAAAAGGTTTTCATTAATAGAGAGGAATGTTCACGATGTAGTATCTGCTTACAAAGAAATATATGATGACAAAGAGAAAAAAAAGAAGCAAACCACCATGGACCTATTTCTGAAAAGAGTGATGTCTCCTCAAGAAGAGCCTCAGGTGGGCCCTTCAGGAAGTGTTCCAGAGGAATTGTGATTATAGGAGGTGACAGCTCCATGTGTGTTATTGCCCCTGAACACCTTCCAGTGGGACAAGACATGGAGGTGGAAGACCAATACTTTTTAAAAGATTTTATTTATTTACTTATTTTTAGAGAGAGGGGAAGGGAGAGAGAAAGAGAGAGAAAGATCAATGTGAGACAGAAACATCGACTGGTTGCTTCTCCAAGCACCCCTACCAGGGACCAAACCTGCAACTCAGGCATGTGCCCTGACCAGGAATCAAACCGGTGACCTTTCACTTCGTGTGACGATGCCCAACCAACTGAACCATGCCAGTCAGGATGGAAGGCTGAAATTGATGGCCTGACTCTGTATAAGCCTGGGGTATTTTAGTTTTTAACAATTAAGTTTAACAAATAAAAATAGTAATAAACCTTCTAGAATAAGGATATAAAGAAAGAAAATATTTTGTATGGCTGTATGATGTGTTTGTGTTCGAAGTTAAGTGTTATTACAAAAGAGTAAAAAAGGTAAAAAAATTAAAAATTTTCAAATAAAAAGGTTACAGTAAGCTAAAGTTAATTTATTATTGAAAAAAGAAAAATGTTTTAAAATAAATTTAGTGTAGCCTAAATGTACAGTGTTTATAAAGTCTACCGTAATGTACAGTAATGTACTAGGCCTTCACATTTATTCACTGCTCACTCACTGACTCACCCAGAGCAACTTCCAGCCTTACAAACTCTACTAATGGCAAGCACTCTATATAGGTGTACCATTTTTTATCTTTTATACCATATTTTTACTGTGTCTTTTCTATGTTTAGATTAGTTTAGATGCACAAATACTTACCATTGTGTTACAATTGCCTACAGTATTCAGAACAGTAAGATTCTGTACAGGTTTATAGCTTAGGAGCAGTAGACTATATACCATATGACCTAGATGTGTAGTAGGCTATCCCATCTAGGTCCATGTAAGTGCACCATATGATGTTCACACAACAATGAAATCACCAAACAATGCATTTCTCACAATGTATCACCATCATTAAACAATGCATGGCCATATATATGCCACAAATGATGGAGAGGTGACATTTCAGCTGTATGATTATTAAAAATGGCAAAAAATATTTATTTCCCAATGAATTATGCCTCCCTGGGTACATGTCCCTTTGAAATGTGATTCTGCAGCTCCTCTTTATCTAGTTCCCCTCTCCTTGAAACTGGGCTAACCATATAATTGTTCATACCGACAAAATGCAATGGAAATGATATTGTGGAATTTCTGAGCCTAGGAAGGTCTTAAGAGAGCTACAAGTTTCTGCTTTAGCTCTTGGAACCCAGATGCCATTGAAAAAAGTCCAGAGTATCCTACTGGAAAGAGACTACGTGGAGAGAGAGGCCCTGGAAGATGAGAGACCATGGGGAAAGAGAGAAACAGGTGTGACATTGTGCCAGCTGAGCCGTCTCCAGATGACACACTAGCTGACTACGGCCACATGAGAGAGCCCAGGTGAGACCAGCAGAAGTGTCCAGCCAATCCGCCGAAACTTGAGAAATAATAAATCAACTTGTTTTTAAGCCACTCAATTTTGGGGGATTTTATTATGCAGCCATAGGTAAGTGAGAAAAGCTGGCAATGGAAAGGTGAAGAGGAATTCTCCAGGAAGATGATGGAAGAGTGCTTTCCAGGCACAGTGAATATTATGAGCAATGACGCAAATGAGTGGAAGTGCACAACCTGTCTCAGGAAGGGAAAGTGGTATTGTGTGGTTAAAGCAAAAAACAAAAAACAAAAAACAAAACAAGGAAGGAAAAACAGGAGGTACAGGAGTAAGTTGGATCTAAGTCTGGAAAAGAAAAGTGTTGTAACCAGTTGTAATTTAACGCTGAGCTTTGACTATCTCACATCTTAGAGCGTCATACAGGAATTGTGCTTCTCTAGTATTGGCTCTTTTCTTCGTGAAATGTTTTCTCCCAGACATCCTTAAAGAAATTATTAGGTCATTATCTAGTTTCCTTCAATGCCACCTGTAGAGATTGCTAAGAAGCACTTTCAGAAATTAGCTGCCTGTTCAGTGCCTTTCATTTTTGTGAAGTTAGCTTTGCTGTTCATTTATTAAAAAAGCAAACATTTGTTGAGTTCTTAACATATGCCAGGCACTTGGGATTCAGAAAAAGTAAGCCGCGGCTCTTACCTTCTAGAAGTGTATAGTCTATCTGGTAAAACTGACAGGCAGTAGGAAATGACAACACAGCATGGTTCGTTCCAGAACGGAAGGAGGGGTTTATATATAATCATTATTATATAAGACAATTCTGTATTTACAGAGACAATTACCTGCAAGATCCTTTATTTGCCTGTGAAATATTAGACTCCAAGTTTTCAAGTGGCCATGAAATTATGATTGCTTTGATGCAACCAGCTTTGGTTAGAGACCACCTGGAATATTGATTGTCAATGTAAATTTTGTTCCGAAAAGCCAGCTTACATATGGCCAGGTTCCCTTTTTAGTTCCTATGCGATATTTTTCTGAAATCCTCAATTTTAAGTTCTTATTAATTATTTTCCCTTGATTTTCTTCTCATAGCCTAGGACAAGGTCTAAGTTTTATACATTTTTCATTCGTATATATAATTTCTCGGCTGTTTGGAGGTCTTGGAATTAGTTCTGTGCTAATACTTGCAGCCTCGGATCTGAAGCTCCTCATTTCTTCTTTTCCCCTTTTTGCTTTCAATATTTCTTTTCAGTTCTCTCCATCCAGTCTTTCTTCTAGCTCATTAGAAATTACTATATTGCCCTTTAATTCTTTTATAGTGTATCTAGGTAACAGTTCCATTTTGCCCGCCGGTCTTTGAAAACCTCTAGGAGGGCAACCTTTCCCTGTCTCCCATGTTTTCCTCAATGTGGTAATGTCGAGCCTGTGTCTGCTAAGTTATGAGCTCTCTCCTATTCCACCCTGGCACTGACATCCCTAACTCGGCCTCCAGGAATTATTTTCCTTCTTGCTTGGATGACATCCTTCAAGTCTTTGTGAGGATGGAAAATATCATCCTGTTGAGTCTTCAGGATGCTGTCTCCAAGAATGCTGTTATTTGCCAGGAATATTTGTCCAGTAGTTGGGTTTTCAGCATATGCATTATTCATTACTGTTTAGTCACACTTAGTCTTGCTTATGACACCGATAGGATACTAGGCAGAGATTTGACTTTGACCTGGAATTCTTTGCAGTTCTATATCAAGGTGTTTGTTAATTTGATTATACATGAATTACCTCATTATTGACTCACACAGAATAATTTAATTGGAGAAGGTTTTAATACTCCGACAGATTGGCTGAGCTGGTTTTTCCTTTTATTCCCTCAGGATAATAATTATCTAACAGACAATATCAATGGTTACAACAACTAGAGTCTTTCTCATTTCACTTTGGTCCTATCTACTGCTCCCTTTTTGGTTCAAAATACATACTGAAAACCTAGGCTTAATATTTTTCATTTTTAAAAATATCTGTATCTATAACATTTGCTGTCACTTGGTATTCTTAGTGTAAAAATTTAACCTTTATAAGGCTTATTTATTTCTCAAAACAAATCTGAACCAGGCATTTTATAGTGATGGTACCTGGCTTGAGGCAAATTTCTGCCAAAAATCAGCATGATTTTTCCACCCTTATTCATAAAAATACAATTATATAATAAAGTAATTAAACAGGCACTAGGAAGTACCGTATTTGTTTTGAAACTTTATTTCCTCGACCAACATTTAAAAGAAATAAACAAATATTGTACAATTCAGCTTCTTTTTTTACTAATTTGTAACCTAAAGCCTTTACATGGAATGTTAAGTTGTAATCAAAAACCTTCTTTTTTCTTCTTTTCTGATTTATCAAACTTTGGTTCTGGGTCACTCAATCCTCAGAGGACAGCTCACCTCTCAGGGTCCAGCTTTCTTTTCTTTATCTGAGCCATGGATAGTTTATCTCCTTAACTGTGCTATTTGAGTGGGGTCTAGAAAAGTCCTAGTTAACTTTTTCTGAAAAATTCAAAATGTTATTGAGATAACTGTAGATTTGCATACAGTTGTAGGAAATAATACAGAGAGATCTGTTGTACACATTGCTCAGTTTCCTCCAATGGTAATATCTTGCAAAAAACTATAGTATTATATCACAACCAGAATACTGACATTGATACAATCCACTGGTCTTATTCATATTTCCCCCACTTTATAAGATTTGATTTATTTATTTGTAGAGAGAAGAGAAAGAAGAGTGAAAGAGAGGGAGAGAAATATTGATGTGTGAGAGGTACACCAATCAGTTTCCTCCACCTGGGGACCTGGGCCCACATCCCAGGAGTGTGCCCTGACTGGGAATCAAACCGGTGACCCTTCGGTTCGCAGGCCGGCGCTCAATCCACTGAGCCACACCAACCAGGATCATATTCCTCCCACTTTAATTGTACTAATTTGTGTGTGCATGCGCACACACGTGTATTGATTTATATACAATTTTGTCACTCTCGTAGATTCATGTATCAACTGCCAGTCAAGATATAGAGCAGTTTCAACACCACAAGAATTCCGAGGTGCCCTTTTGTAACCACACCTCCCTCTGCCCTCCCCTCCCTAATCCTTGGCAACCACTAATCTGTCCTCCATTTCTTAAATTCTGTCATTTCAAAAATGCTATATAAGTAGATACTTTTCAAAAGTTTTCCGCACTTAAGAATGAGATATACATGCAGTGCTACAGTATTTCAAGAGGGGTAAAAACCCTCCCTGTATTTTTTCTTACTCCATTTGAAGGAAAAGATTTCCTACCAGCAAAATAAAAGAGTAAAATTGACACACTCTCTGGACTCTTTACTCTACCAAAGTTCTAGTTTAGTCATGGTAACTAATGCCCTTCAGAAGTGGGCACTGCTTTAAGTAATGGTTTCTGTGAAAGGAAACTCTGCCCCCCAGGTAGTACAGACAGAATTTAAGGGGTTGCGGGAATGAAAGAAAGCTTTTACCTGAGATTCATATGTTGAAATCATCACACATATTGATAAATGACAGAATTCAAATGGAGCTTAAGAAAAAAAATTGATTTATACTCATAGTCTCGTATTCTATTTCATTTCCCATCTTGGAACCAAACATTCAGAAAAATGTGCTTTCCTTTGAACATAAAGATGGCACTATGGATCCACGGTCATTAGGATATATAAGTTTGACCTTGTTTTTCCTATGATGGGGAGGGATACCACATTCTCTCTCTTCTTTCTCTCAAATGGCAAAAGGAGTTTGTGGGAAGACTCCCAGACTAGGGGTCAATGGTTCTTTTCTCACATGTGTCTCAATCGACTTTGTTGTTCTAGGTTTCCCCTTACTACCCAGACAGACTCTGATGTCGTCACAACATCTTGCTGGCATCTGACTCCTGTTTTTGGCTTGCCCAATCTCAGCCCCTTTCCTCCCCCCACTCAGCAACTGAACATTTGGATTTCAGCATCTCCTTTCTTCTCCTGCTGTGGAGTCATCTAAAGAATTTCACCTGCTGTGTTTCCAAAAGGCCAATTAACATAGGGGAGGGTGAGGAGGGAAAGAAGAGGAATAACAAGAACAAAGAAGAAATTACCAAGTATTAAGCAAAGCAAAAGAGGGGCTCCTGTTAGATTTCAGTGAAGCCATTGAGCTGATCTTTTACAATCTTTGGTGACTGTCATCAGAGAGGAGATCAGTGAGCTGACTGAAGTGGAAAAATTGAGAAATGAAGGTCTGGAAAATGATCTGGAAAACTAAACTCCCCCAAACGAAAGACTGTAAGAATCCTAAAGCCAAAGGATTAGTGGTTCTTACTAGTACTGTGGACTGCATTCTATTTTAAAGGAAACTGGTATCAGTAGCTAAATAATGTAGTAGTAACTTAAGAACAAGGAAAACTTACTTGAGCTGTATCATTTTGAATGCCTATTAAAGAGCAAGTAGAGGAAGCCAGCCTGAGAGACTCACTGCAGTGTGTAATTATGCACTTTGAAAGCATGGTTCATCCATGGATCTCAAAGCACATTACCAACTTCAATTATCTTTCATAACACCTCCATGAGACCATTATTTCCTACAGGCAGATGAAAAAACAGACAGAAAGGTTACTAAGCCCCTTCAATCACACCATGAATCACCTGCTGACTTGCTCCCACTCCTGATTTGTCATTTGAATTAATTGACCATATCCAAATGAAGAGGGAATGCTTGAGCAAGGCTTTGAGTGAATTTTGACTTCAATTTTTTTGTTGGTGTTTCAAAGCAAGGGAGGCTAAATTCCTTTAAAGCGGAATGCTGTTCAAAGAGTTATTATTTAATGGAATGTGTATGGAAATACATGAAAATATTATTTGAGGCATATGCCAGACAAACATGTAAGTCCTTCATTAAGTGACTCCATCATTAACCTTGCAAAGAAAACAAAGGAAATCAACAACAAATATATCATACACAATCATCAAGTTTTAGTATCTGGAATGACCTTCAACAATCTCTTTAGCTTTGATTGCACCACTTTCACAAAACCTACTCCAATTATTGGGCCACGGTCTCATTTGCTTTTCCGTGTTCCAGTAATGATGGTAGTCTACACCACACAATCTAGCACTGTAGCACACTGTATTTACACTTGTTTGTTTTATTTATTTATTTATTTTATTGTTTATGCTATTACAGTTGTTACACTTTCCCCTCCTTCATCCCCCTCCATCCAGCCCTCTCCACTTCCATAGTCAGTTCCCTCACTATTGTCCATGTCCTTCATACATGTTCTTTGACTAATCCCTTCACCTTCTTTCAACCAGTCCCCACCTCCCCCTCCCCTCTTACAACTGTCAGTCTGTTCCATGATTCTATGCCTCTGGTTCTATTTTGCTAAATAGTTTATTTTGTTTATTAGATTCCTCTTATAAGTGAGATCGTATGGTATTTGTCTCTCACCACCTGGCTTATTTCACTTAGCATAATGCTCCCCATTTCCATCCATGCTGTTGCAAAGGGTAGTAGCTCTTTCTTTCTTTCTGCTGCATAGTATTCCATTGTGTAAATATACCAAAGTTTTTTGATCCACTCATTTACTGTTGGGAACTTAGGCTGTTGCCAAATCTTCGCTATTGTAAATAGCACTGCTATGAACATTGGGGTGCATAAATTCTTTTGAATTGGTGTTTCAGGATTTTTAGGGTATAATCCCAGCAATGGAATTGCTGGGTCAAAAGACAGACCCACTTTTAGTTTTCTGAGGAAATTCCATACTGTTTTCCACAGTGCCTGCACCAGTCTGCATTCCCACCAACAGTGCACTAGGGTTCCCTTTTGTCTACATCCTCGCCAGCACTTGTCGTTTGTTGCTTTATTAATAATAATAGCCATTTTGGCAGGTGTGAGGTGATATCTCATTGTGGTTTTAATTTGCATCTCTCTGATGATTAGTGATATTGAGTACTTTTTCATATGTCTATTGGTCACCTGTATGTCCTCCTTGGATAAGTGTCTATTCAGCTATTTTGCCCATTTTAAATTAAATTTTTTTCATTTATGTAAAAAAGATTTTATTTATTTACTTTTTTAGAGAGGGGGAAAGGAGGGAGAAAGAGCAGGAGAGAAACATCAATGTGTGAGAGATACATTGATTAGTCGCCTCTCACGCACCCCTCCCACCCCCAACTGGGGACTTGGCCCACAACCCAGGCATGTGCCCTGAGTGGGAATCAAACCAGTGACCGTTCAGTTCTCAGGCCAGTGCTCAGTCCACTGAGTCACACCAGTCAGGAATCATTTGGCCATTTTTTAAATCAGATTGTTTTTCTTCCTGATGTCACATAAGTTCTTTATATATTTTGGAGATTAAACCCTTGTCCAATGTATCATTAGCAAATATGTTCTCCCATATAGTTAGTTCCCCTTTCATTCTGATGATGGTTTCTTTAGCTGTGCAGCTTTTTAATTTGATGTAGTCCCATTTGTTTATTTTTTCGTTTAGTCCCTAGGAGAAACATTGGCAAAAATATTGCTATGCAAGATACCTGAAATTTTACTGCCTGTTTTTCTCTAGGAATTTTATGGTATCATGACTTCTATTTAAGTCTTTTATCCATTTTTAGTACATTCTGGTGTATGATGTAAGATGGTGGTCTAGTGTCATTTTTTGTATGCACCAATCCTGTTCTCCCAACACCATTTATTGAAGAGACTATCTTTACTCCATTGTATGTTCTTGCCTCATTTATCAAATATTAATTGACCATGAAGACATGGGTTTATTTTGGGGCTCTTTATTCTGTTCCATGTGTCTGTTCTTATGCCAGCACCAGACTGTTTTGATTACAGTGGCCTTGTAGTATAGCTTGATATCAGGTATTGTGATCCCTCCAACTTTGCTTTTCTTTCTCCAGAAAGAAAAAAGGCTTTCTGGAGAGGCTATTTGGGGTCTTTTATGGGTCCATATAAATTTTTGGAATATTCATTCTAGATCTGTGAAATATGCCATTGGAATCTTTTTAAAAATTATATTTTACTGATGATGTTATTACAGTTGTTCTGATTCGTCCCCCTTTGCCCCCCTCCACCCAGCAACCCTCCACTCCCTCAAGCATGTGTATAATCTTTGGCTACGGTATTTCTTATACTGTAATTTACATCCCCATGGCTATTCTGTAACCACCTATTTGTAATTCTTAATCCCCATAGCTATTTACGCATACCCCACACCCCTCTCCCATCTGCCATTGGTATCTTAATAGAAATTGCGTTGAATCTATAGAGTGTTTTGGGTGGCATGGACATTTTTATGATGTTACTTCTTCCAATCCATGAACACGTTATATGCTTCCACTTATTTGTATCTTCTTCTATTTCTTTCTTTAGTGTCCTATAGTTTTCCAAGTACAGATCTTTTAACTCCTTTGTTAAATTTATTCCTAGGTACTTTCTTTTATTTTTTTGTGACAATAATAAATAGGATGGCTTTCTTAGTTTCTCTTTCTAATCATTCATTATTGGTGCATTAAAAACCCTTATATTATTTTATTTATTTTATTTTTAGTTAAATGCAGTGGTTACCAATGACCCCTGAATTATGTTTGAAATGGGAGAATGATGATTGTAAATTTCTTTCTGTGAACAAGGCTGTAAACTTCAGGAGGACCCAGCCTAAATCTTATTTTTTCTATCATTATCTCCCAGAACTTCTGAGTACACTGCAAACACTTAATACACACTGTTAATATGATGTAATAGGGTTAAGAGATGTTGGTAGAGACCAACAATGAAGTGAAACAAGGTTTCATTAAACTCATTAAACAGGTGGTTTCATTTCAATATATATTTCAAATAAAAAGGAACCTATGTGAGACACGTATACAGGGTCCAGCACAAATAATGTCCCCCTTTTTATTACAAAATCATATGCATGTAATTCTGTAACATACAATATCACACTCAAGCACACCATATGACATTTTAGTTGAAATGCTCGAATTAGAACTATAAGTTAATACACCCATATCATTACCCTACCAACCATACTGAAGCAGGTGTTACTTCTGCTGGAACCTCTATTATTCCATCCAGCCCCAGCAAAGGTTTAGAACTGAGGATGGTTGCCTGGTGAGTCAATATCCTATCCCTTATCCCCCAAAATACATCACAAAACCTGCTTAGAAGATTAACTTACTAGTTTCCTGCTAGAAATTCAAAAACCCATCATACCAGCTTGAATTTCTCTAATCTGTATGGGGAAAGAGAGACCAAATTTATCCTAAATGTGTGCCCAAGGATACCTTGTGACATAAAGAGCCCTCGAGGATTCTCAATAAATGCCTTCAGACCTCTCATTTAAAACTTCTGTTTTAATTTCTCAAACTTTCTTGATTCTGAGCTCTGCATGTGCTTCTCTCCTATGCTGAACTCCCTTCCTCCACCTCCTTGACTCCTTCAAGGGCTTCCTCCTCCAGAAAACTTTCCCCCAGACCCTCCCCCAAACAGTTTGAAATAGATACAGCTCTTATTGCCCTTCAGCACTCTGCGACAGAATGGACTCCCTAGCATCTAGTCCAGAGCCTGGAACGTAGTAGGATTTTAATGTTTGTTCATAATAAAAGAATATCTATAGAAAATCAGTATTGATTCCAAATCGCATTATATATGCATGACATTGAGATGAGGTTTTCCCACTTTGCTCATTTATTAATTTCTTCACTCATTCCTTCATTCATAAAGTATTGAAAAAATTAACTCAGTGCTCATTAATGGGCTAGACAGCATGCTCGTCACCGAGGACACAGTGATTAGGGAGATATGGTTCCTGACCTCTGAGGTTTGCCTTGGCAGTGTAGTGAAATGTTCTCTTTCTCCTTCCCTGGTTGGTGTGGCTCAGTGGACTGAGCACCGGCCTGCAAACTGAAAAGTCGCTGGTTCGATTCCGGGACAGAGCATACTCCTGGGTTGCAGGCCAGGTCCCCAGTTGCGAGTGTGCGAAAGGCAGCCATGTATCTCTCACACATTGATGTTTCTCTCCCTCTCCTCCCTTTGTTCCCCTCTCTCTAAAAATAAATAAACAAAATCTTTAAAAATTATAGTTATAAACTTTGTTGTTTTCAAATTACTTTAATTTTTCAATTCTATTTGAGTAGACATGCTAAGGACCACATATACCTACCTTTTACTCCTATTTGGCTTTGTGGTTTGGTATCATACAGCCAGCTGGGTCTTGCCATCCATAAAAGAGCCTGGATTTGGACATATATACTCTAAGTTCAGACAGGGAGGCAGCCAATTTAGCTAATTCATGCCAAAAATTAGCTACAAACATTTTCACTGCCTGTAAGAATAGCTTGACTTGTGATTCACCATATGATTTAGGTGACTCACATAACCTCTATGTCTGGGGTTCCTCGGCTGTAAATTACAGAGATGCTAGGAATATAATGAATGAGAGACACAATGGCATAGTGCAAGAGTACCAGAACAATTATTTTGTTGTCCCTCAATTTATGTATGTTATATATTCTTATTTTTGAATGTTAGAAAACAGAGCTAACCTGACTGCCCAAGTAAATCTATCTGAGGGCCACACGAACAGCAGGGTTTATGAACACAACTTCCACAATTGCACACAGCAACAATTTCACTAATGATCTCTGTGCCATGACCCATATACTTTGGGTTTAAACACAAGGAGTAACCAGGCAGAGACTGAAAGGCTAAGAAATAATGTATATAAAAGTTTCTGAGAGCCATGGAAACGG
Source organism: Mormoops blainvillei (assembly GCA_004026545.1). Classification (NCBI taxonomy): domain Eukaryota; kingdom Metazoa; phylum Chordata; class Mammalia; order Chiroptera; family Mormoopidae; genus Mormoops; species Mormoops blainvillei. Next base: position 35,647 of record PVJD01007872.1, read on the forward strand.
CCAAGAAACTGTATAAATGAATTTCATCACTATACATCCATGATTAATCAGGTACTGGTTCATGACTATTTCATTTTGTGTGAAACTAACCCATAATTAGTCCAGTAAACCCTAATTAGAGACATGATTCCTCAGCTTATGTGGAGGGTTTATACTTTTTGAAGCTCTTTCATGTCCATTTACTTATATAATCCTTGCAGCAATCCTCTGAGGTGGGTGGAGCAGGGGTTGCTATCCCTACGTATTAATAATTTTGTTACATTTCATTTCATATAACTTGCCAAATATTGATTTAAACTCAATACTTAATATAGGTCTTTTTACTTAATTCTTATAGATCACATAAGAATATAAGGTATCTGAAAAGTTTACAGTATAAAACCCAGAAAGGTATAAGGACAGTAGAGTGCATTATTTTACATAATCAAATAACAAACAAACAAACAAACAAAACTCTCTTGAAAGAGAAACAGGTTTTTCCAGATGAGTTAGGTCATTCTCTTAATGATTAACCCAGGCTTTTGTTAAATTTCTACTAGGAAATCCATGCAAAATGTTTATTTAATGAAAATAAAATGATCTTTGGCAAGTTTTTCTCCACTTCAGAATAATTTTACGGGGGGAGCCTGGGGGTCTTTTATTTTTAATATAAGTTCCTCCAAAACATCAAGTGTTCGTGAACGTGCCCATGCTTTTTTTTTCCCCTCAGTACAATTGTCAGTAATCTGGCAGAAGCAGAGCCTAATCACTGCCAAGCAAAATTCCAATATTTAATGAGAAAATATATTTTTGATGCTTTAGCCAAAAACACAAAGCTCCTTATATAAGCTAATGGAATTAAAAAGGGATCCTTAGTACCTAGTAACAGAATAAAGTTAAATACAACACACAGACTTCAAGAAAAATAACTCTCAAAATTAAATTTTATATAACAAATGAATATAATTTTGTATATAAAATATATTTTTGGAATAGTAGTTTATTGAAAGAAGAATTATCTTTTATAGCATGATCTTTTTTAAAAAGATATTTCTGAATTTATTTCTCAGAGAGAGGGGAATGGAGGGGGTGAGAGAGGGAAACATCGATTGGCTGCCTATTGCATACCCCCAACTCTGGCACCTGGTCCGCAAACCAGGTATGTTCCCTGAGTGGGAATCGAACTAGTGACCTTTCGATTTGCAGACTGGCTCTCAACCCACTGAACCACAGCAGCCAGGGCAGCACAATCATTTCTGAAATACTATTACCTCAATTAATCGTACCCTACTCTTACTTTTTGCAAATTTAAATTCTGGGAGGGTGTGGGTGGAGGTGGAAGAGGGTAAAAGGGGGGTAAATGGCAGTGGAAAAAGTACAATAAAAATAAACTATTAAAAAATTCCCTGGGAAATTAAAAGGGAGAATTAATCAAAGTTTGGTTTCTCTTAGGTTCTTACTCTGCTTTGAACTAATATTTTTCCAATATTTATTCATAAGCCTGAAGTTAACAAGTATAGGCCTATGAAAAAATTTCTTATGCTGTCATTAATTGCGGTGCCTGTAGGGTCTTGGAAATCTCAAACTAAACAGAGTAAGATTGGAAAAAAACTAAGCAGAGCAGCTCTATACAAAGCCAAATGGCTAGTTATGAGCTATTGTATTTGTTACAAGCAAATTAGTGGTTTGCAGGAAAAGAAAACTAAGTCCACTAACTTTCATCTAGCCTTAACTAACTTAAGAGTTTTATTTTGGTGGCCCTGGCCAGGTAGCCCAGTTGGCTAAGGCATCGTCCCAATAAGCCAAGACTGTGGGTTTGATCCCTGATCAGGTCATATACAAGAAGCAATAATGAATGTACAAGTAAGTGGAACAACAAATTGATGTTTCTCTCTGTGCACCCCCTTCCTCTCTGTCTGTCTACAATCAACAAACGAAATTGTTTAAAAACCTTCCATTAAAAAAAATGTTGTATTTTGGTAAGCGACCAATATTGACCTATGAGTGTGGATTTATGCAACTCCAAAGGCCTTTTAGAGATCTAAGGCCACTTTGCGAGTTTTCTTTGGGTCTTTTGTGCCACAGTTGCTTAAAAATTTCAGACTTAAAAAAGTATTCAGAACTGTTAGTTATTATGAATTAGACAGGTTGACTTCTAATTCTTGAGTTCTATCATTGTAGATTAACTGTGCACATTTCACTGAAGCTTTAGCTCTTTCTAGAAATGCAGGTCTGTTCTGTATAGTATGAACTGATTGTAACTTCACTAAGCAGTCATGAATCTTCATATAGTTAATCCTTTTTTTTAATTACATTTTATTGATGATGTTATTACAGTTATCCCAAACTTCCCCCTTTTCCCCCTCCATCCAGCATCCCCCACTTCTTCAGGCAAACCCCACACATTATTCATGTCCACAGAGCACTCATATAGTTTATTGGCTACTCCATTTTCTATATTGTATTTTACATCTCCATGGTTATTCTGTAACCACCTATCTGTACTTCTTATGGGAACTCCCCTGTACATAGCTAACTGCTTTTCTCTTGCTGCTTTTAAGATTCTCTCTTTATCTTTAACTCTTGGCATTTTAATTATGATGTGTCTTGGACTGGGCCTCTTTGCATCCATCTTGTTTGGGACTTTCTGTGCTTCCAGGGCTTGCATGTCTATGTCCTTGATCAAAATGAGGGAAGTTTTCTTTCCTTTTCAAATAGATTTCCAATTTCTTGCTCTTCCTCCTCTCCTTCCGGCACCCCTGTGATGCAAACGTTGGACTGTCGAAGTTGTCCCCAGAGGCTGCTTACACTACTCTTGTTTTTTGTGTTTTTTTGGATTTTTTCTTCTTATTGTTCTGATTGGTTGTTTTTGGTTCCTTATTTTCCAAATTATTGATTTGATTCTCAGCTTGATCCACTCTACTGTTGTTTCCCTGTAAATGACTCTTTATTTCAATTACTGTATCCTTTGTTTCTGACTGGATCGTTTTTATGCTGCCGAGGTCCTCACTAAGTTCCTTGAGCATCCTTATAACCAGTGTTTTGAGCTCTGCATCTGATAGGTTGCTCAGCTCCATTTTGTTTAGTTCTTTTTCTGGAATTTTGATCTGATCTTTCATTTGGACCATGTTTCTTTGTCTCCTCATTGTGGCAGCCTCTCTGTGTTTGTTTCTATGTATTAGGTAGAGCTGCCAGGATTCCCTGTCTTGGTAGTGTGGCCTAATGTAGTAGGTGTCCTGCAGGGTCCAGTGGCACAGCCTCCCCTATCACCCAAACTGGGTGCTTGAGGCATGCCCTTTGTGTGGGCTGGGTACAACTTCCTCTTGTAGTTGAGCCTGGACTGCTGTTGGCAGATCAAAGGGAGGGATTTACCCAGGCCATTCGGCTGCAAGGACTGGCTGTGACCACTGACCACCAACCTCCGCCCTCTGTGGAGGATCAGGTGTGCAGGGGCAGGGTGGAGGTGCTCCGACATTGTCTGTTGCTGTCCACTAGGTGCACTGGCCCTGGGGTTTCCTGGGTGGTGCAGGTCAAGGCCATCCGCCATCTGTTTTCCCCAGGGCCACTCTGCCTGAGCTATAAAGTAATATGAGATGGCTGCTTCTTGTGCTGGGCTTGGAGATTCCCAGGCAAAGCCAAGAGTGAATCTAGGCTGGCTACTGCTTGCGCTGGGCCTGAGGCACCTTAGCAAGAGATATGGGCGGTGCGAGGTCACTGAGGCTGGTTGTTGCTTGTTTGAGTGGATTTAGGAAGGTGTAACTCAAGAGCAAGACCAGCCACTCATATGGAAAAGCAGCCTGGGTGGGCCTGTAAGTTGGCTGGGGCGGAATCTCTGGGGATCTCCAGGAGGGGATGGTGTGAGCCAGGTTGGTGGAGTCTGAGACACAGCACCAGCCTGCTGGCTGTATGGCTCTGTGGGGGTAAGGGTTCAGAAAAGGGACATGGCCCCTACTTGTGTGTCTGGGAGAACGCTGTCCCCCAGCTCCTGCCTTGATGCCAGACACTTCAGTTCCTCCCTGTATGCTACTGGTGCCTTTCAAGCTGCTATCCTGCTGCTGGAGCTCAGAGGGAGGGAGTCTGAGTAGGTGAGTCCGTGTGTGGGTTCTTTAAGAGGAACTCCTTGGGACTCCAGTAGTTTCTTCCACTGGCTCAATCCCCACTGGGTTTTTGCAGCCAGACGTTACAGGTAATTATTTTCCTGGCACTGGGACCCTGGGCTGGGGGGCCTGGAACTCCTCATTCCCAAGATATCCCTCCCAAATTTTTATCCATCATACATGGATGTGGGACCAGCCCAATTTGCGTCTCTTCCCCTCCTATCAGTCTGGATGGATGTGGTTTCTTTAATTCTGTAGGTATCAGACTTTCATTCAACTTGATTTCTGAGGGTTCTGAGTGATGGTTGTTCTTCATTTTAATTGTAATTGTGATGTGGTTGAGCAAGGAGGCAAGCTGTGTGTATCTATGTTGCCATCTTGACTCTAAGTCCAAATAGTTAACTCTTTCATTGCTTGACTGGAGTGTAGTTTAATGACAATGAACAAAATGGGGCTTTTCTGAACTTAGCATTGAAAGGTCTGAAGATTGATTCTTGTTACAAAATTCAGAGTACTGTATGCAAGAAAGTGTTGAAAAGTGGAATCATGGGGAATCTTTGGGGCGCTTTACTTTATGCCTTCACATTTGGGTAACAGGAGGAAAAATGGGACTGGATCAGCAATGAGTTATAAGGAAAGAAAGATAAGGATGACAGTCCTCTCCAGAGAGCAATTTAATTTACAGCCTTCAGCCATTTATTTATTTTGTGGATTTAGACCCCATACCACGTTCTACTGGTTTTCAAACTTTAGCCAGCATCGAAACCACCTGGAGGGTTTGTAAAAAAAACAGTTGCTAGGTCACACCCCAGTTTCTGATTCAGTAAGCTCGAGATGGATGGTGCCCACTGATTTGCATTCTTAACAAATTCCCGAGTGGTGCAGATGCTGCTGGTCCCCAGACTGCACTTTGAGAACGAACCACTAGGTACCCATATACCATCTGGTTATCCTGCTAGCTTTTAGCAAGTCCCACACTTATTCTACAGTTTATAAGCAAACTACAAATGAAATAGTGACAAAACAGTTTAAAAGTAATTTTAAATGACAGTATCAGTTTCGAGGTTTATTTACCTTAATAAATAAAGGGAATAAAGTTGACTTTAGTTTAGATGTCCACTGAAATTCAGTAATTACAGTGAGTTGAAATTCACACATTTCTGTAAAAAACAATCTTCTAATCTGGTACAGGTACATAAGGTAATTCAGGAGAAGTGACAGGATGTCTAGGATTTGCCCTGGAGTATACCAGCAAAGGCAAAAAGCAGGGGGGTGGTGTGTGTGGTCCTAAATGAAACAATATCGGCAAAATATTGGTATTTGTGGAAGCTGAATGATGAGTACTATGGGGTTCATTACACTTTCTCCTTTTGTGTAAGTTTGGAAATTTCTGTGAGCAAGCTTTGAAAATTCACAACTTCATCGATATTCATTGAAAATGTACTTGATATTTAAGAAAAACGTGAACTGCACTGAGAACAAGGTTCTTATGATAATCTCAGAAACAATGATAACATAGTCATTGTAATAGACTAGGCCTGAAGTGCAACTTCTTGATTTGGAAATCCCCACGGAGCACAGAAATGGGTAGGAGAAAATAGCTACTTGAAATACCTACATCTAAACTCTGCCTTTATGGATCCCTTATCCCCCCCCCCCTTTCTATCCCACCAGACTGCATGCAGCTTCTGAAACTCTCTGGGTCACTGCCTCTACAGACCCAGAAGAATCCTTCTCTGCCACCTGCCTCAAAGGGGCAGTGGCTTTTGGGTCCCTTGCTTAAGCTTTGTTATGGTGACTATACTCTCTTGGGACAACCAGTCTGATCTTTGTGGGGAGGTGAATGTTAACTATGGTTCATATTTTTATACTTTTTTAAAATCAATGTTTTATGCACTTAAAGAATTCTATAAATTAACATGAAAATGAATGTCTTTGAAAAGAAATGACTTGATGTGTATCTTAATACCTGGCCCAATGGCATAAAGTGTATTAAGGAGGTTATATTTTAGCATTTTTAGGAGGACTATTTTATTTTTTTTCTGGAAAAGTACAACATATACAAAGTAGTGAGATATCATTTTAAAGAATAGTACTTTATTGAATACGTCTTATTCACAGAAAAATAAGCTTTAATCTATGACTGCCAGATTATGCAGTGGAAAGTAATTTTCTTAGTTTTCCATACTGATGGAAAGATTTCTACTAAATGAAAAAAAAGCCATAAAATTATATTCACAAATATAGTACTCTATCTCAAAACATTTCACACGATTATTCACAACACTAATACAATGACATCAATCAGTCATTCTCTCAGGTTAAGGTAGAACAGTAATGAAAAAAAATGCAAAACCTTCTAACAAAAATTGCATAAAAGCCTTTGTTACATCAAATCAAAAATGCAAATTTGTAAGTAAGCACAGACAAAATGGAAATATATACTTATATAGTAACTTAAAATGTTACATTAGTGATACACACTAAGAATGCAGTAAATGCCAAAAAAATCTATACACATATCTGCAAACTTTAGACTTCAAAATAGAATCTTACCACCCAAACAATGTACTATTACAATTTGAAGATATACGTATTTAAGATTGTCCTATTGTATTAGCTATAAAGTGTCATTTAATACGTAGTGAAAGTTATGGTATAAAAGAAAGAATAGTTGAAAAATAAACTTTTGAGACCTCCCAGGAGAGGTAGCTTGAAGTTTTTCACCTTCAAACTAAGTCCCAGTCAGGGCTTCCACTCATTAGCTATATAGCTTTGAACAAATCACTTCACCTTTGAGCCTCAGTTACCTTGTCTGTAAAATGAGGGGGATGGGTTAGATACTCTCTAAGGTCACTTCTAGCTTTGATGCCCCTTATTTCTATTACGCTGCAAGTGAAATTCACATTTTGCTAAGTAAGTATATGAGTCAAATTGAAGCTGATTAAAACTGAAGCCGATTATGAAGGTGGGAATAAGCCAATTGTTTCTATTAGGAAAGCTCACCTAAATTTGAGAATTTTTTTGAGCTTTAAAAAAATTTAATATTTTAAAGGACTTGACCTACTTAATTTATTGTAGTTTACATCCTAACTATGAGGCACACCAAAAACAGATGAGTAAAAGTCACTGAAAGAGTTATCTAAATTTTATCCCAAATTTCCAGAGTCAAGGCAAACTGGAAGGGTAAGAGTATTAGGAAGGGGATTAATATTTATAGCAGGTATTTTACACACCTGATCGTGAACTCTCATAAATGTAAGATAGGCACTGTTCTCATTTCACAGATGAAGAAATGGCTATCTCTTTTTTTAAAAAGTAGATTTCACTAAAAATAACTATACCTGTCAAATATTCCCTCCCGTTTTCTTATTTCTCTAATGGAAAGGATACACAACTAATCCCATTTCTCCCACCCCTTTGCCCCCTTCTGCCATATTCAACATCTGAGTAATCAGGAAATAAAACAATGATTTGGACCTAAAGGGTACAATACATGCAACTAATGCTGTGGTGGCAGTCTCCCACATTCGGGGAGTTCAAAATACCAATTTTATCCACTAAAATGAAAACACAAAAAGTTATCAAAATTTAAATATGAGAACAACAAAAACAACAGAATATCATAATACTCAGGGCCACATCACGTTATGTACACTCACTGCACCCACCCTATCTCATCTTTGACCCTAAGCAAAGGGAAAAAAAGCAAAAACACATATACACACACACACACACACAAAAACAAGTCTAGCAGGAAAGGTGATATAAAGCCATTAATTAATAAACTGGAATTTATAAACCCTAAACCCATTTCTCAAAAATTAAGACAAGGCTTTTGATCAACACACCAAATTATTATGGATAAAGATAACTATTTATTACAAACAACTTGACTCTTCACGTGACTAAATGTAGTAAACTAGGTGGTGACTTTGAAATCTTCATACAGAAAAGGTATATCTACATGTAGATACTGAGAACTGTTCTGAGAAAGGGGGAGGCAGAGATTTGGATCTGCTTATGTTCTTGACCTTGCAAGTGATCATTTTTTGCACAATCAGACGGGGGAGAATCCAGTGCTCGTAAAAGTGTGAACAAACATTGGTTAAGTCTGAAAAACTTGGCTGGAAGGTAAGAGTGCCGAGTGATTTAAGAACCTGAAGCAACAGCATTTCTAAACAATTCTTAAAATAAACTTGTTAGTCACATCAGCTTCATGCATTAAATTTCACAACTCATGGGGAGAAAAAAAGTCTTGCTTAATTCTAAACACACAAGTTTTAAAAGAAGAGTTTTAATGAACTGAGGCTCCCAGTACAGGAATGGCCTTATGTTAAAACAATTCGGTCCTTGGCCAACAACTAGATTGAACTAACTACCTGACTTGGGGCTGACGTGTCCTGGAAAACACATTTTAAAAACTTTAACACTTTTCTTCCCTTGTGATTTAAATTTAAAGCTTAGACTATATATGCAAATTTTAACTTAATAAATATAAAATAGTAAAACAAAAACAGGACAGTTATTATCTTAAAAATCCTCATTTAAACTTGCAATGCTTTAAATGAATATCACTTAAAGTAGTAATCAACAGAGGTTAGGAGAACATGACAATACTCTTTCTCTTAGAAAATACAACAATAATTATAATTCTTAAGTCTTAATCTCAAACTTTTTTCTGCAGTAAAATGCCTCACTTGTCTCTACAACGGGTTGTTGTGAGAATCTTGTAATTAAAGCCTGGGTGGGCCCTGACTAGCGTGGCTCAGTGGATTGAGTGCCGGCCTGCAAACCAAAGGGTCGCCAGTTTGATTCCAGTCAGGGCACACGCCTGGGTTGCGGGCCAGGTCCCCAGTTAGGGGAGTGTGAGAGGCAACCGCACATTGATGCTTCTCTCCCTTCCTTCCCCTCTCTCTGAAAATAAATAAATAAAATCTTAAAAAAAAAAAAAAAAAAGCCTGGGTGGGTATTCTATGAAGCATTTTTAAACTTTCGTTTTTCATCTATATTGATTCTTATAAGTTTTATTTTGTCCTTAATATTTAAACAAATATTCTTCTTTCCTTGTCAACAGTTTATAATTTCCAAAAGGTTTTTAAGGATCTTGAGAGAACATTTATTTCAGAGTTATCTACTACTATTACTAGTCAAGAAAACAAAAAAAAGTTAGGCAGAGGAAAGACGACATTTTGTCTTATATACATCTTAATCATCTTAACATTAAAAACTCACATGAAACTTTACAAGATATGAGAATCTCAACATGGAAAGCTTTCACTACAACTACAAGCAGTGTACGAACATGCTTCTACTTTTACCTACATAAGCTGACAGATTTTAAAATACTGGGTTAACAAACATCTTTTAGTAAAGTGACTTAGGCAGGCTTAAACTAGCAAGGATTAAGGATGAATCCTTACTAATTAATTGGAAGATCTGAGACATATTTAATATTTCATTTTACAAAATCAGGAATATTTATTTTGAAACAAGAGAAGACATGGTCTACCTGTCAGAAAACTACCACTCAGAAATATTTTTCATCCACAAAGCAGGACAAACATAAAGACATTTAAATTTCACATTGGTACCAAAAAGGTTAACTGCCCTGCCTTCTTGGATTAGAAAAACTAAAGCCGAGCAATAAGTAGTTTTGCAGGCATCTGAACATGCCTAAGCCTTTAAATCAGTAAAATACTTTCTAAAAATTGATTACAAAAGTAACACATACTTACAAAAATTCAAACAGAACGAAATGAAAAAAGTAGAAAGTGAAAGGCCCCTGTAAAGCCCCTCTGGGACCCTCCCCCCACCCCCCTCAAGAGAAACCACATTTAACAGTTTGGTACATCTCTTTCCCCATCTTTTGTTCTATATATATACAAAACACAAACAGCCTTCATTTGGCGCATTCGATACATGTAGGCTAGATGGCATTCTATCATTAAATACCCTTTTAACAATGGCAAAATCGTTTTTTAAAATCATCCACCCAAGTATGTACGTATAATTTTAAAAGAAAATAGACAATCTAAACTCGAAGACTAACACCTGAAAACAATCACTATCTTTCCACCAGTGTGGAATAGTTCACTCCTTTTTCACATAAAACAAATTATATGATTGGAGAGATTAACTCTAATCTCCACGTTTAAACAGAATGCTCCACCTGCTAAGCCTATCTGAAAAGAATGAAAAATTCAGTTGATTAATTCACTTACACTTAGAAGCCAGGTCAGTGTACTACAAATATGCTTGTGGTGGGTTACAATAGGATGCTTCTTAGTCTATGGTTTCAATTAATAGTTAAAAAAAAAAAAAGGAGAGATAATGTAGCTAATATTCTGAAAATTCAGAAATTCAAATTTTAGATTGCCAACTATAACACAGCAGTTTACAATTTTTCTTCTTGGGAGCAAATGCTAATGGAATTCAATGCTGATTACTTAAATTTGGTTCACATCACACATTCAATCAGAGTAATAAGAATATAACACATCTACTGTAGAGTTAGATTAAGACATAAAAATTTTTTGCTTGAAAGTAATGACTGTGTAGCACATGGGACATTTATCAACTACTTCAGCACATTGTTTACAAGTGACCAGATGTCCACAAGGAATAAACACTACAGCGATATTTCTATCCATACAGATTTTGCAAAGCTTCTCCTCTTGCAGGACCCTTAGCTGCTCTTCAGTGCTAATCTCTGCACGAAAAGAAAAGAAATTAGTTAATTGTAGGCTTTCTTAGTTATTTAAGTCCATTGAAACAACTGAACCCCTACTATGTGCCAGATACTATCAGGGTTGGGAGACAGGGTGACTCACACATGGCAGCTGCTCCTTAGCAGCTTGAGTGCTAGTAGGGGAGGGGGGGGGACTCAGGCAACGAAGGTAATCACAAAACACAAAGCAGTAAGTGCTCTAATAAAGTTATGTACAAAGTGCTCAGGGACACGATGAGAGAACAAGTTCTTCTGTTCAGACTAGTCAGGGAAAGCTTCATGGCTTGGCAGCTGCTGGGTGGGGGAGCGGGGAAGAGGAGGAATGACATTTAAACGTGGCCGGCAGTCTGCCAGGCAGACAAGCGAGGGTTAGGTAAAGAAGCACTGCACAGACAGGGCACAGCTTATTCCGGAAATGGAGGGATGGACACCTCTGAAGCAGAAAAAGTAGGATTTGGTGACTGACTGGATGTGAGGAATGAGAAAAAGACGAGAAATGTAGTGGATTTCAAGATTTCTAGTTTGGCTGACAAAGGGATGGGGACACCAATAGGATATATAAAAGGAGATACAGGTCTGGGATTTCCAAGGCTTTCTGAGGTGTTTGCAGGGCATCTATATAAAAATGTCTAGTAGGCAACTGGAGAGTCAAGTGTTGAGGTCAGAAGTCAGCGTTAGGGATACACATCTGGGTGTCATCAGCATATGGATGGAACTGAAGTACTTGCTTAATTCAGCCTTTCCTAAACCGGGTTTTGTGAAATGTTAACAAATATGCCACAAAAATCTGTTTTGTGGTGTCATATAACTACAATGACAAAATCAACAATAGCAGCAGTTAACAGTAATGTAACACTTATTACCTAGCATGTGCTAGGCACTATTCCGAATCCATTACATACTTTTACAGTCTCTGTAATCATTGTACACCAGTGATTTCTAAACCTGGCCTCACATAAGAATTACTTGGGGCATTTGTAACAGCAGATTCCTAGGCCCCATTCACTGAATCTAAAATATTTGGAGTTGAGCCCATGGAATTTGGAAACCACTGCTTTCTAGCTCAGGGCAGTATAATGTAGTCTATGTTCCCTCTTAGAAATTCGTAATGCATTTCCCTATTTAACGATAGAGCTCCTTTTTCATGGCATCCCTTTCAACATCCTAGGGAACACTATCATGAAAAGAAGTTTGGGAAATAGTGGTTTAATTTTATTTAACCAATACTTACTGAACACCTAACTAGGTTCCAGGCACTAGAGATACGACAATTACATACATAGACCTCAGCACCCAACTCATTCACAGACAAGTATGGAACCAAGTAGACAGGAAATTACAGTACTGCATGATGATAAAAGTAGTTAGAATGTGTTATGAAGAACACGGGAAGGGTGTCAGTGCGGGTATATATGTGCATGTGCGAACACATGAAGCGACGGCCTCCTGGAAGAATAAGCCAGGGAGGGGAAGAAGGCCTTGGCGGACGGGGCGGTGGAAGAGGGGCGTTCTAGGTTGAGGAAATAGCATGAGTAGGCTCGGGGGGGGGGGGGGCAGAGCAGGGCCTACGAGTCCCCAGGTGAGGCTTGGGAAGAGAATTCGAAGGGGAAACAGTATGAAATGAAGCTACAGAAGAGGTTAGGAGGAGTCTGATTCTCAAATATTTGGCAACCCATGTAAAGGAGTTTGAACTTGATTTTAAGGAGAATGGGGAGTCGTTTAATGGGTACAGAGTTTCAGTTTTGTACATGAAAAGGGTTCTGGACATTGGTTGCACAACAGTGTGAATGTACTTAACACTACTGAATTGGGAACTTAAAAATGGTTAAGATGGCAAATTCTGTTATGTGGATTTTACCACATTTTTAATTCAAAAAAGGAACATTGGACCAGAAGTCCAGAAACCTGAATTTCCCTCCCAACTATCTGAGTGACCTTGGGCAACAGCACATCTGCACCTCAGTTTTCTCACTGAAGTAATGAGTTATGTAATCTTGAAGGTTTCTCTCGGCTCTGATTTGTTTGAGGTTTCCTTACACAGACCACAATGGAATAAAATGTCATGCCTACCAAACACTGATATCGACTCCACTTTTTCCACTTTTTCCACCTTATTTCACTATTGCACACAGACCCTTGCTTGAGATGGTGATGCTCTGGGTATAGAGTTTTACCCCCAGGCTAATAGTTTACCTCTGGTAATGCTTTGCTCTAGCCTTAACTGTTCATTTCGTTTAAGTGTGATCATATTATGTTATGGACTAAATGTCTGTCTCCCCAAAACTCATATTTTGAAGCCCTGACACCCAATGTGACAGTACTTGGAGACAGGGCCTTTGGGAGGTCATTAGGTTTAGATCAGGTCACGAGGGTGGGACTCCATGATGGGATTGGTGTCCTCACAATAAAAAAAGGAAGAGAGACCAGAGCACACTCTCCCGGCCATGTGAGGACACAGAGAAGGCAGCCATCTGCAGGCCTGGGACAAGTTCTCATCAACCGTATCTGCCTGTATCTAAATCTTGCACTTCCCAGCCTCCAGATCTGTGAGAAGTAAATGTCTACTGTTTAAGCCTTCCTGTCCATGTCATTCTGTTCTATCAGCCCAAGCAGACTAACACACAGTATTAAAGTTTTAAAAAAGTCCTTACTTGTTAGATACCTATTGAAATATTTAATGTAAATAATATATAGGATGTCTAGGATTTACTTTGAAATACAATAGCAAAAAACCCCCCCGAAAACCCATATTGGGGGAAGACATGAAACAAGATTGGGAAAGTGTTGATAATTACTGAAGCTGATGAATGGGTACATCAGGGTTCATTATATTGCTCTCTCCACTTTTGAGTATGTTTGACTTTTTCGTGATAAAATGTTAAAAAATGTTTATCATACGGGGGATGTGAGAGGAGGGAAATTAATGGGTGACAAAGTCATGTAAGATACTATCCACAATGAAGTACTGTTAGGTGTCTCTTGCTTTTTAAAACCAGCCAGGCATACCTTTCTGCAGTGAAGTCTGACTTGCCTCATCTTGCGTGTTGTCTTTCTGAGCACTCACTAGATCTGCAACCAGAACCTCGAGTGATTTATAGTTGCTCCCAGATGTCTGGATTTTTTCCTCCATTATTTTCTTAATATCCCTGAAATTGAATCCCATTCGTATAGCTTCATGTACCATAGGATTCTGGAGAATGGTATCATCTGAAATGAAAATTGGTGAGGGAAAAGAATAGAGTTTAAACAATTATTTTCATTAACACAACTCAACATAAAGTTTAGTTAAAAAAAATTAAGCAGCAAGAAAAAAACCCCAACAAACCAAAGTTGCTCTGAACAGAAGAGTTTGAAATATTTAGGCACTGAAGGATCACTTTCAGAATTTTACAATAATTGAAAATGGAGTATTTTGCAGCACTATGAACTGAGATTAGGTGTTTTAAAGACTTGATGAAATAGTGTAAGATAAAGTAGAAGAGAAGAAAAGGGTTAAATGTTTAAAAAATCTGAACATTTTTCAAATGAGATGTTCTCATTACCAACCAGCCTAAGGTACTTAAGGGGTTAAGGTATTCTTTACCAAGTCCCTAGCAATTATTTTGAAAAAAATTATTTTGAAAAAAATTTCCTTCCCCTGGAAATAAGGGGAAGTCCAATGTGACTTTGAAGATATCAGATTCCTATTTCTCAGACTTAGTTTCTGCAGATAAGGGGGGTGAACTAGATAAGGCAAGGAAGCAAATCAAAACTCACTTTTATCATTCTCAAAGTAGGAGACAGGTTATATAACAAAGCGCTAAAGAGGAGATTTATACCCTCTCAGTCATCGATTCCACTCGGGTATTAAAAATGGTGCACATGCCCACCAAAGGCATACTTAAGAATATTCATAGCAGCACTATAACAGCCCCAAACTGGAAATTCAAATGTCCATCATCAAGTGAATGGCTAAGTACATTGTGGTATATTCAAATGCTACACACGAGAAAGAATGAACTATTGCCGGAGACAACATGATGAATCTCAGAGAGTAAAATGCCATTGTAATGATGAACCAGAGACAAAGCACTGCACGCTGTATGACTACATTTATAAGATGCTCAAATCCAACCCATGGTAATAGAAGTCAGAATATAACTTGGGGGTGGATATTGATTGGGACATGTAGGGATCTGACTGTAAGAAACAGTATGGTAACAAAAGATATTTTCTAAGTAGGGAAGTAACTTAAGATTTGTGTTTGATAAAAATTCTGTCAGGCAGTTATAGTGCAAATAAAAGACCAGTTAGGAGACTACTACAACAACCTGGGTGAGAAACAAGGGCAGGAACCAGGGCAGAACCAGTGGATTTTAGACAATATTAAAGGTGGAATTTATCGGACCTGGAGATTAATTAAATGTTTAAGAGAGATTAAGGAACGCAAAGAGCTTACGATGACCCAAATATGCGGCAACTTTGTGAACTGTGATACCATTAACTAACACAGGGGGGAACAGAGCAGGGCTGAATTCGTCTGAGTGAGTTTCAAAAGAGAAGCTGAACTTGAGCTGTTTTTGAGATTTCTAGGTGTATGTCCAGAAGTCAGCTGGACATCACTCTTTCCTGGTTCTACTGACTGTTTTATTCCCCCAATCTTTTGCTGGCTCCTGCCTACCTCATTAGAATCCGATGGTTCCCTCATTCCATCTCCCCTTCTTTTTTTAACAATCCCTCTGGACATTTTCCCTACTACAATTTCACCCTCATTTATGAGTTCCAGGTTTTAATATTCACCTACTTAGACATCCTGCAGATACCAGAAGGTCAATTTGCTGAAAACCAAAAGCAAGAACAACAGGATATCCACATGAAAATGAATTAAGTGTGCCACTATCTCACACTGTATACAAAAATTAACTCAAAATGGATCAAAGGCCTGCATGTAAGAGCTAAAAACACAAAACTCTTAGAAGAAAACATAGGTGACCTTGGACTGGGCAATGGTGTCTTAGATATGACATCAAAGCATAAGCAACAAAAAACAGATAAATTCGACTTCATCAAAATTAGAAACTTGTATGCTTTAAAGGACACCAACAGGAAAGTGAAAAGTTAACCTACAAGATGGGAGAAAATATTTGCAGATCGTATATCTAATAAGGGACATATATAAAAAGGACTCGAATATATAAAGAACTCTTACAATTCAATCATAAAAACACAAATAACCCAACTAAAAACTAAAAAACTAAAACTTTGTCCAACTAAAAAATGGACAAAGGAGATGAACGGACATGTTTCCAAAGAAGACATACAAATGGCCTCTAAACAGGTGAAAAATGTCCAACATCATTAGCCATCAGGGAAACACAAACAAAAAAATAATGATGAGATACCACTGCATACCCACACGGTGGATATAATAAAAAGACTAATTACAAGTGTTCATAAGAATGTGGAGAAACAAACTGGGACCCTCATACACTGCTGGTGGGAATGTAAAATGGTGCAGCCACTTTAGAAAACTGCCGGGCAGTTTATCGAAAGCTTAAACGTAAGAGTTACCATATGGTCCAGCGACTCCATACCTAAATATATACCCAAGAGAATTAAAAACATGTCCACACGAAAACTTATACATGAATGTTCATAGCGGCATCAGCTATATCCGACAAGTAACAAATGAATAAACAAGATGTATTATCCATACAAAGAAATAGTTTTTCACCATAAAAAAATACTCATATATGAGTGCTACAAAATGGATGAGCCTTGAGGCCGTTATGATTCCATTTAATATGAAATGACCAGAATAGGCAAACTCATACAGACAGTAGAAGACTAGTGGTTGTTTGGGGCTGGGGGTGTGGGGACAGCAAGGGGGAGCGACTGCTGATGGGGATGGGGTTTCTTGTCGGGGTTGTGATAATGTTCTGTAACTAAACAGTAGGGATGGTTGCACAATCTTGTGAATATACTAAAAACACCAAAATATATACTTTATAATGGTGAAAATTTTGCTAAATAAACGTTATCTCAATCAAAACATATTAATCCTAAAGCAAGAGTCTTATTAGTCGTAAAAAGAATAGTATGCATTGTAAAGATGATTATCAAGAAATGTTATAGGCTCTTCGTTTCTGGATAATTTCAAAAATATAGGGTGGAATAAATGATTTCTTAAACTGTATTATTTATTCCCATTACAAAACCCTTATCAAAGTGGCCCCCCTTCTCAAGCATATTTATGAATACATGAATACATACAGTATTCTTTTGCTATCAGTAAAGAGAATGGGGAATCACCAGACATATTCTAAATTAAACTTTCTACTATTTTTGAAACATGATGCCTCAGTTGAGAAAGAGAGCTGTAGTGTGATGGAAGATTCGGAAGACCTTGTTTACAGTCCAAGCTCCACTAATGCTTTGTAACCAAACTGTGAACAGGTCACAACCTCCCTGACTCTGTTTCTTCACCTGAAAAGTAAGGATAACAGCATCTTCTTCATTTAACGTGTTTGTTACCTTTCTCGGCCCACTTTCTGGTTTTTAAAGATGTCTATGATGAATAAATAATCTTTATAATATTACAAACTTCCACCTCTCTTGTGAGGTAACAGGAGATAAACAAACCCAACTGCACCCCTCTGTCAAGATGGGAAAGGCAAAAAAGATGGCATGGAATAAATAAGCAGGTGGGTTAGGGCTGATCATGGCGACGGTGCATTAGCCGAGCAATGGACCCAAGGTGCTGGCTGACTCAAGAAGCCCCAGAAGTGGAGCTGGACAGCCGATAGCCGCTCCTCCCAAACCCGGAAAAGCCAGCTGTCCAGCCTCCGGAGGAATGTTCTGAATATACAAATATCCTACTGAAATTTGTAGGTGCTTCATTACTTCTTAAATTTATAGCTATCTCATCTCGCATAAATATACCTTGGTATATCCAAAAGAGTATGTTTACTTTCCTACCTTATAAATAACAAGTATAAGTTGGCACCGAAATTAAAAGAGTATTTATTATAACAAATATATTTACCAATTCTTTTAGTTAGTGATGGTGGTTTCTCATCATTTCTTCCCTAAAACAGAAATATAAATTATAAGTTAAAATTCTTTTTGGTAGAAGGCAATTACTTCAATTTGAAAAAATACATTAATCATGAATTAAAAATTGGCTTTATTCCAATTCAACACATGAATATTCACAAGAGATAGAGTCCAATGAAGCAAGAAGGAAGTTAAAGGTCATCTAACCCAACCCATTCACTTCACAGACAAGAAGCTGACATTCAGGGAGATTAAACAAATTGACTGAGGCAATACTGCTGATGGCAGAACCATAATGGCAACTGTGTTCTCCCAGAGTTGTACTCCTAAGTAGTTTAAAACTATTTATGAGTACAAAACACACTGTATAAAAGTCAACTTTCAGAAGGCTGAGAGATTAATATATTTTGGTTCTTCAAGTCCACTTTTTGCCTATAATGATATTAAATCAGCTCATCCTATTCCCCTTTTACCAATTTGCTTTAGGTTAAAAATAACAAGCACTTTTCAAGATCTCCCTTTTAAAGCTCACCATACAGTACTAACTCAAACTACAATATTATGAATTTTACACCAAGAAATCATTGTAAAACAAATTATATAATAACTGAAAATACTTATTCTACAATATTTGACTTACCACAGACTCCTCAAGTACATGGGTTAAGTGAATATTGTTTACATATTCTTGTCCCTTCTCTTCTAACAGATATTTACACCTAAACAAGAAGGTTAAACTTTAGTAGTTGGAAAATCAGGAAAATCAGTAAAGTGTATGATATCATCTCCATCATCTCAATTCCATTAATGTGCTTTTCAGTATTTCTAAGGAGCCACAAAACGCTCCCTTTGTTATGCTACTTACTGTGGGTTCTCTGGTATCCACTCTAAGAAAGTCTACTTCCAACACAACTAAAGTATACATTCCTAATTTGGTGTTTAGAAATGGAATCATCCGAATGTCATAAATACAATATACAAGCCATGAATGTTTTTGTCACCAGAGAAGGCTTAGGTGTTTTTTCTATAAAGTAGGTGACCCCATTTTTATAAACCTGGTGTGAATTTCAAGGCTTGAGAAGGCAAAAACAGTTGAGGTGAAAAGCTATTCAAGTCTTCCCACTGCAGACTGTCCAACTTGGCTGTTACTGAACGAACATTTAAATACCTTACCCTGGAAACCACCTAGCATGTTCTTCCCAAGGGTCTTCATTGGGCTTCCAATCGCTTAGACCTCCTCCACAATGAAAGCACTTGACTTTATCACCTTCACCTATGAAAACACACAAGAAAAAGACATGTATTTTATACAATTAGAGAGCTTACACAAAAATACCCTTTTTTAACACCATGAAATTAAGCATTTCTAAGTTACATAAAAATTTATAGCTTAAAAAAAGAAATTCACTCTGGGGAGCTGGGGGTGGTGGGATCTAACAAAAAAGAAAAGGAACTCATGGACATGGAAGGGGCAGGGACGGTGGGTGGGGGAGGGGAGGGGTGCAGGTGGAAGAGGGTATAAAGGGGATAAATGGTAATGGAAAAAAGAATGAAAAATAAACTATTAAAAATACATTCAAATTCATATCTAAGTAATAGATATGATCATTTGAGGAGGAAACACATTAAATTTACTGACTCAACATAAACTATTTTATAGAACAAAAATAAAACTACCTGATTTTTATGTAGAAACTTACGATTGTTACATTTTTTTAACATCTCATTTGGGGCCAAAGTTTGCTTTTTCAAACTTGGAAACTTTAATATTAATAAAGTTTAATGCATAATGAAATTATAAGATAAATTTCTCTAAGGTTACAGCTACATGACACTAAAACTATACGATACTATGTAAATGAAATATTAAAAAACTGGTATTTTGTATTTTGGAAATATTCGATCCTAACGTAAAGGAAACCATCACACCAGTGGCTCTTCCTGACACGCCCACAGTAGTCCACTTGAAAAGTGTTCATTTGAAGCAGTAAGGCCTTATACAGGGCAGTTTTCAAATATACGGTTTTTGTGCAAAAGGCAGATATTGATTTTGATATCAGCCAAACTAAACTCTCTAATATTAACTTTTCTTATTTTCTTAAGAGGTGTAGAGAAAATGCATTTAATATATGTATTGAGCACACAGAGTAGGCACTCAATAAATTAGTATTACTACCAAATCCATTCTTTTATCAGGGATACCTATCATCTTTTGCATGTCACCTTCTCCAAAAAACAATTACATGAAGATAAACACTACTCTTAATATAGGAGTCTTTCTCATATAAGTTCAGTGGTTATATTACATATATTCAACATATGGGTTAACAGAATTAGTGATGTAATCATACCACCCTATACCTAAATATTTAACAGTTCAGGGGGGGCTAAAGGAACCTATTTACTTTTTAGGAGCCCTGGGAGAGTTGGGAAGTTATTTATTAGCCTGATTTTATAATAAGGTTTACCTAAAGCATAAAATCCAGCTCTTGCAAGCTCCTCCTTGTTAACAGAGTACATCCACATCCCAAAAGTAATGATCCGTGCTTCATACTCTGCCATGGCTGGGTGTCTTGGAGAATTTGTTGAATTTGGGAAATTCCTATCCGAACTCAGGATATCAGATTCACTTCGGATATTAACATTCCGGCCCAAAACAAAGAAGCAATTGGGAAAGTGTCGCCTGTGTTCTGACCATGCCCGATCACGAGGTTCCCAATTTTTCAGTTTTCCACCACAACAAAAGCACTGCACTTGATCATCAATACCTGTATAGTAGAGCCCAGCACTAGCTAACTCTCTTGGGGTTAAGTGGGCATAGTCTGGCCAGTTCTGAAATGACTTTAATCTAGTTTCTTCACTACACATGGCAGGGTACCTCGGGTATATGGTGTCGGATATATCTACAACCTGTCCAGTTCTCAAAAGATAGTCTGCGTGCGTCTCAGATGGCCTGTCTAAAGCAAAATGGTTTCTGTTTCCCAGATAGTTTTCAGCTCTGTACTGACCATTTTGGATACCAGGATTTGTAGGTTGTGCAGCATTATTTTCAAAATAAAAGCTCTTGATAAATCTGCAATTTGGGGATACTTTCCTGTGTCTTCCAACTGCTGAGTCTCCATATTGCCATCTATCTACTGCTGCATGACAACTAAAACACCGCACGGTGTCTCCTTCACCAGTATATAGGAAACCAGCTCGTGCTAGCGTTGATGCTGAAACAGGACAACTACTTGGAAAATTATCAAAAGTTTTTAATCTATTAAACTCTTCTACAAATTCTTCATCTTTATCGATGGCTGCAGGTACACAAGTTTTAGATCCTTCAAAACAGTTAAGAGTCATCTTCTCTTGAATATAGGACTTGTCCACCTTTTCTAAAAAGAGAACATTACATTAGGAAATCCAAAATGTGAAACATAGGCAATCAGTTTCGATATCAGGAACTAACAAATTACTCACTGATGACATAAAAGTAATTACACAATCTCGAAGAAACATTCTAATTCTAAATACTGGAGTTCAAGTCATAAAGTAAAAACTAGCAATTTTGTTTTCTCTTTTAGAGGAAAGTAATCTTTAAGCAAGTAGAGCAGAACTATTCATTTCAAGTGCTTATTTTACATAAATCTAGAAACTGTGATGCAGAATATATTAAAATTAACCATGTGAAATCATTAATTAGGAAAACCATGAAAGAAGCATAAAATATGCAGATTCTTAAAGTCTATGAATAATTGTTATAATGGATCATTATATATTCAAGGCATCAAAGTTCAGTTTCTACAGATTTTTAAAAAAAGAATGTTCAGAATGCTAATGAATTAATTTTTAATATTTCCTTACTTTTTAAACAAAAGATAAGTTATTCACAATATTGGTTCCATGGGTTCTTTAAGAACATCAAAAGTTTCTGATTTTCATCCGTAAACAAAGAGGCCGTTTTTTTCTTGGAATTGGAACATTTTAGCTTTATATAACACTGCCCTCTAGATGGTGGCTCAGGAGGAATACTGAGTATGTGTAGTTGCTTTTGCTATCGACTTCCCATGGTTAAGTAACAATCTGTGCAAATGTTAAGAAGCACTACCGCTCATTAGATCTGGCAAATTATAGCTGTGTAACATTTAGCCCAATTTTAAAAAACTCAAAGGAACTAGTTGGGTTTTAAGAAATACGGCCACTTATTTATCCTCCTAACCTGGATACTTTTGAAAGTGAAAAATGGTCTACTAACAATTACCCTGGGACAACAGGCATAAGTCAGGGAGGCGACCCTGATTCTCCAAACTTCACACGGTTCCTAGTACTGTACTCTCTACATGCTTGTCAAATGCAAAATAAAAGAACAGTCACAATGACTGTTTCTACTTCATCTATGCATTAACTGATTTCTTGGGAAGAATAGCCAGCTCTTTTGGCATTATGTTGGCATAATACGTCTTGGAATATCACCTCTCCTAGAGTAAGGTTCAATACAAGGCTTCTGACTTGCAGGCTGGCAATGTTATCAGTCTTTCTGGGCCTTGTCAATTTACAATGGTATTAATCCATATATCGGTAAAGAGCTGAGTTATGGCAGCATACAACAATTTTTGGACGACAGTCTCCATGACTTTTGATTATTGTTTCTCAGATATCTGAAAACATTTTGACATTAGCTTCAAGACCCTTTGTTGAATCAGCATAAACTGGATGACAAGAATCAAGATTCAAAGAAAGCAAGGCTGGATGATAGTCTAATGAGATAATTTTTTTAAAGATTTTTCTTATTTTTAGAGAGAGGAGGAGGGAGGGGGGAGGAGGGAAACACTGATGTGCAAGAGATCTCTTACACGCCCCCAACAACCCGGCCAGGTCCCCTACAACCTGATCAGGATTCGAACCAGGGACCTTTCGGTTAGCAGGCCAGTGCTCAATCTACTGAGCCACACCAACCAGGGCTAATGAGATCAATTTTAGCAGAGATATGTATAAAGTTTTACATTCTGATTTTAAAAAATCTCTTGCACAAGGAGATGGAAGCCTGATTTGGAAGGAAGTCACATGAAGGCAAAGCAGATTAAAATCTTTTAGTTAATTACCAATTCACTATGAGCCAACATTACACGACTGCTAAAAAACTTAAAGCACCTCCAGGCTTCATTAATGTCCAGATGTGCATCATCCAGAGCCAATTCAGCTATACTTTGAATGTTATTTTAAAGTTCTGAACAAATTTTAAGTTAACAAAGTGTAATGTCCCTAAAGGGCAATCAGGATGATGAAAATGGTGTCCTATGAACAACAGTTGAAGGAGCAGAAACTGGGTATCTCAAAGGGGAAAAATTGTGAGGACAGGGGTATAGAGGTTGTAATAACTACCTTTAGCTATCTAAGACATTGTCATATAGAAAAGGGATCCAAATTCTATGAAGCTTGAGAGCAGAATTAAAATCAATAAATTTAACTACGGTCTGTAGATTTTAACCCAATACAAGGATGAACAGTTACAATAATCAATAGCAGTACAGCGCTGACTGGTATGGCTCAGTTGGGCATTATCCTGCGAAGCAAAAGGTCACAGGTTTGATTCCCAGTCAAGGCACATGCCTGGGTTGCCAGTTTGGTCGCCAGTTGGGGCATGTACAATAGGCAACCAATCCATGTTTCTCACATTGATGTTTCTTTCCCTCTTTCTCCCCCACCCCAATAAATAAATAAATAAATAAATAAATAAATAAATAAATAAATAATCTTTAAAAAAAATCTTTTAATCTTTTTAAAAAATAGCAGTACAAAATGAACTGGATTGTCTTGTATTGCCTTATAGAATATGAGTTCTTCCCACCACTGGAAGGTACTTCAGCATGGACTATGAGAAAGTATTAAATACTTCTAAATCAATAACTACCCTGAAGAATCAATGCTCAATACAATCCATAAGAAAATTACCTTCTAAGACAATGTTTTATTCCTTGGGTCAATCAAAATAGAAGTGTAAAATCAACAATCTATTCTCATTTCACAATAGTGTACATTTTGGGTGGTTTAAGCAGTCACCCTATTTCAGATATTACATAAAACTCCATCATTCAATGTTAGCAGGTGAATCTCTATCTGACACTTTCAAGGGGAGACATCTTCCCAGGGGTTACTCCTATGCTAATAGTTTAGATTTCACTGTTTTGAAAAGCAGGTATTTATTCAGAAGCACTCAACTGAACACCACATATACATTATCAGAGTGAAAGCTTTTGGAGAAGAGTGAGAAAACGAAACTACCAGAAAAGTTAAGGTGGAAGGGAGAATGGTGACTGATAAAAGACAGAAAACTTGGGTTTGGAGGAAGGCACCAAAAGAAAGGGTGAGAAGGTTTTCTAAAAAATAATTTAAGTGAAATGAAGGTGGGGAAGATGATGTTTAGAAAGTAAGTATATATGGAGCACAGGAATTGTGAATACGGAAAAAAAAAAAGGGGTATGAATATTGGAGACGGGCGATAAAAAGGCCCAGGGATGAGAAGATGTCTGAATGCAATAAAGTACGCTGAGCAAACTTAAGGTTTGTTTGTGAAAGCATATTCAGTCTTTGTAGTGGGTAAGCAGAAAGATAAGAAGGCACAGAGAAACAACAGTCAAAGAAACCTTTAACATAAATGGGCCAGGCAGCCAGAAATCCTGAGGGAAACAGTGCCTGGGAGAAAATGGCACTATGGAAGCAAACACTGGCAAAAAAAGAATCCGGAAGTAGTGTTACATGCTACTATGAGGGGTACGGAAGATTTCAAGATGTGAGATGTGTTTAAAATATACATATACATATGCATATACATACAACCTTGTCACCTAGGTAAAGATAGTCAGGGGCAGGTGCCAAGGAAAGGAGGTTGACTGCAGCCTTAATGTGGGAATATGGGAAGCTGGAGGACAGAGAAAAACACACACACGAAAGACCCACATACCTGGTATCTGAATACAATACAAAAGTTTGTTTCCCCAAGTCTTCATTATTAAATATACAAAACAAAAGCTATTTAAATGGGGAAAGATATAAAATAGGATGCACATTATTAGACTGCCACTGCATGAAAACATGCACTCATGGACAAGGCCTGGAAGGTAATCTGTTTCATCCTCACCAGTGGACTTGCTTATTGATTTTGGAGAGAGGGGAACGGAGGGAGAGAGAGGGAGAGGGAGAGGAACACTGATGTGAGAGAGACATTGATTGGTTTCCTCACATGTGTCCCAACTGGGGACTGAACCCTTTTGGTTTACAGGGCAATGTTCCAACCAACTGAACTACACTAGCCAGGGCTGAAAAGTCTTCTTTTTTGTGCACTAGTCTGCATATATTTTTAAAAAGATTTTATTTATTTTTAGAGTGGAAGGGAGGGAGAAACAGAGGGAGAGAAACATCAATCAGTTGCCTCTCACACGCCCCCAACTGGGGACCTGGCCAGCAACCCAGGCATGCGCCCTGACTGGGATTAGGACCAGCAACCTTTGGGCTCGCAGGCTGGCACTCAATCTCCCTCCCCCTCCCTCTAAAAATAAATAAAATCTTTAAAATAAAAAAAAGGAACGAACAGACAGCGGTCCCTTCAGTACAAACATGCTAATGAAGAAGTAAAACGTTTTTTAAAAAGATTTTATTTATTTATTTTTCGAGAGAGGGGAAAGGAGGGAGAAAGGGAATGAAACATCAATGTGTGGCTGTCTCTTCCACGCCCCCTACTGGGGACCTGGCCTGCAACCCTTGCATGTGCCCTGACTGGGAACTGAACCAGTGACCCTTTGGCTCGCAGGTCTGCACTCGAGCCACTGAGCCACACCAGCCAGGGCAAGAAGTAAAATGTTTTAACCAATGCAGTGTGTTCTGTCAAACAGAAAAAAGCCATATCCAGTTGCTGGTATGCCCTAAGACTTTATACCTGTTTTCAATTACAGATGTGGATATTCACCCAGAAACACATCGTAGGGTTACTTCATCTTTAAACACAACACTGAACACTCCCTAGGACTCTATAGTTGGAATGGTTTCAGTCTAAGGGAGATACCACATGGCTTACTTAGAGAAGGTCCCAGGAATCTCTTTATACCCTGGCTTGTTCCAGGAGGTCTGGCTCACAGGACAAAGTCTACTGGCTGTTAATGATGATACAGCATTTTCAGGGAAGTTTTGATCAAGTAATAGACATGATGATTGCAAACAGCTGCAACCTCGTCGAAACAGCAAGACAAATCAGGAGAATAATATTAGGAACAGTAGGACTTCTGGCAGCTCCAGCAAATTGACTGATAGTAGCCTTCTCGGCTATCTACAGCAAACTGAACCAAACACTGAGCCAAAGGATGAAGACAGTGATGAAGATGACATTATTACTGAAGATAATGGTGTGCGTCACAGAAGACTCCTAAAGCTGTTCCTACTACTGAAGGCCTTGGAATAGCTGACACAAATAGAACAAACTCAGTTCTGTGTCTGGACAGAAAGGTTTTATTCCTTCTAATTGAGTTTAGTATCTCTAGCAAGTGGTACAAAGAGAGAATTTGAAACATGTTCGAGATTAAAAAATAACTCTAGAATATGCAACAATTATAACATCAGGAAAAAAATCATCTGAATGTTTTCTGAGTGAGGCTGTCACAGGACTTGTAAATTTGGCTAGTTTAAGAGCTTTTAAACCTGTGTTCCAATGCTCTGGAATAGGCATGAGAACAATAATGAAGCAAGCTTAAATGTTATAAAAATAAATAGAAATAGAAAGTGGATTAGTGACTGCCTAAGCTGGGGGAAGAGGGCAAATGGGGACCAACTGCAAATGGTTATTGAGTTTCTTTTCGGGGTAATGAAAACATTCTAAATTAGTTGTAATGATATCTGCACAACTCTGTGAATATACTATAAATCAATGAACTGAACATTTTCAAATTAATTTTATAGTATATGAATTATACCTTGATAAAGCTGTTTAAATGTTATTAAAATATTAGCTTGGTAACTGTAGCATACACTTTGATGGACCAGGTGTCATTTTAAGTCTAAAACAAAAGAACATTTGCTAATGAAGTTACATGCTTTGATATGGAAAACTAAATGTTACAGTACATGTTCAGAACTAGGTGAGAGTACCAAATCATTTGTTTAAAGTGGTTAAATATTTAACCAAACCTGCTGCAAAGACCCCAGTTAAGTTTTCCTTTAACTACATTCTTTAAATTCTAATGTGAAGTCTGCCTTGGCTGCTATGACTCAGTGGATTGAGTGCAAGCCTGTGAATGAAGGGTTGCTGGATCGATTCCTGGTCAGGGCATATGCCTGAGTTGTGGGCCAGGTCCCCAGCTGGGGGCGTGCAGGAGGCAACTGATCAATGTATCTCTTATACACTGCCATTTCTCTCCCTCTCTCTGTTCCTTCCCCTCTCTCTAAAAGTAAATAAATCAAATCTTTTAAATTAAAAAGAAAAAATTTAGGGCATGTACAGGAGGCAACTGACTGATATTCCGAGAGGATTAAAAAATTACTAAAAACAAACAAACGAAAAAAGAATTAGCAAGCAATATAATCCTATGAGCTCCCACTACAGTACTACTATCATGCTGACTAAAACATTATGTAATTATGTAATCAAGGTATCTGTTTAAAACTCAGAAAAGATGTTTCTAGAATCTGATCTATGACATTTTTGCTGATTCTTCCACTCAACACCGAGAATGACCATTCTTTGTGCTCCCATGTATTGTAAAAAATACATAATTTGCTGATGACCCAAGTATACTAGATTTAATAATTTCTGCAGGTGTCTGTGTGTGTGTGTGTGTGTGTGTGTGTGTGTGTATGTTGTTAGAATGAAGATCCTTTATGACAGTGATGTGTTTTTATCACATTTGTATTCCCAATGCCTAAAGCAATGCATAACGCAGAGTAGCACTTAATAAATACTGGGCAAAGAAAAATTGTTGAACCACCTCTATTAGGTTACTGCCATTATTATTCCACATCCCAACCACTACCTCCCCTGGACTCTTGAAATCGCTGAGTACTAAAAATTGTTAATATGCCACTGTGCACAGGAAATGTGACCAAAATACAGGGTCCGGCAGAAGGCCTGCTTGAATGTGGTTGGTAGATTAGTAATACGGGTGTAATAATTTATACTTTTAATTTGAACATTTCACCTGAAATGTCATATAGTGTGCTTGTGATATTGTTATGTTACAGGATTATACGCTTAAGATTTTGTAATAAAAAAGGGGTGTTATTTGTGCTGGACCGGTAGAAAATACACACATATCATGTAAACAGTATAATGCTTCAGGAATAAAAATACCCATAGTAATATCATTTTTCAAAAATATTATAGGATTCATAAAGTTTTTCATAGTAGCATCATAAAAATTTTATATGTGTTAACCAAAAAACACCGTCATAATTTAAAATTTATCTTAAGATTCGCTCTTTGCTCAAATACTACAAGTTTTTCTCATCAGCAACTAGAGGATTCAACGCAGAGATCTTGTTAAATAAGTAGCATTCTCCCTGACCCAATGTAGGTCAATCCCTCTTTTAATTATCTTAAAGCATTAGCCAGTTAGTTCCCCGTTTAGAAATGGCATTTTGATTCATAATGTTTTAGTATCTAGGAAATATATCTATGTAAATGTATCACAGTATAAAAAAGCTGAATTTTAAAAATGATATGCCCTAAACAAAAATGGAATATCATTTTTCAAATTCAGCTTTTATACTATGATACATTTACATAAAAATTCAACATCTGGTCATATTGTTCATTTATACTATACTGAAACTCTTCAAATGATGAAGCATTGTTTTCTTATAACTTTAAGTTAAATGGTCAATAAAACAGTTTTGAGGTTAATTACATTCAATCAAATCAAAATTTCTTTCCCTAAACTTAAGCACTAGAGTCATTCCAATAGCCGAATGGCATTAATGAGCACTTAGCCCATAAACTTGGTCAATAACAAGCTTACTAATACTGCTGTGTACAATGAATGCTTGACCATGAAGCCTACTTCTGTAATACCTGAAAGGGCATACTGAGAACCAATGAAAAAAATATCAATTACATGTTCACTTAATTTAAAAAGGCATAGTAACACTTGAATTTGAGCAGAGACCACCAATCTTTGACAAATTATTCATAATAATTAACTCCACAGGTACAATACTCTCAGAATAAACACACAGTAAAGCTTTCCCTCATCTATTCTTCAACAAATTATGGGACTATGCTCCCCTAAAAGAATGTTTTGAATGAAGAATACACACGTTTGGGGCTCAAGAATTCACTCAAGAGCACGAAAAGGCTCAAGATCACTATCATTCCCTCTTCTATTTCACTGAAAACTGTTCAGAACGTAAGACGATTTATAATGCTCATTAATCGGTAGTCTGACTCAAAAACATACCATGTACAGTCCAAACTGTAGATCCATGACATAGATTAATATTATTTATACTTATTCAGAGTTCAGATGAAAACCTTTGCTCCCAGGCCAGGTGGCTCAGTTGGTCGAAGCATCATCCCATACACCAAAAGGCTGCAGGTTGGATTCCTGGTTGGGGTGTACAGGAGGCAACCAATCAATGTTTCTCTTTCTATCTCCCTTCTTCTTTAAGATCAGTGAACACGTCCATGGGTGAGGATTTAAAAAAAAAAACCAAACTTTGCTAAAATCAGAGTGGGCTGAAAAAAAATCTTAAGATGGATACTAACACAGTCTTTAATACGAACGGTTTTCCTTTTTAAGAGAGGGGTTAAAAAAAATCCTACTACCCAGGTTGGGAACACTTTAGTATATGTATCCTTTAAGAACCTTTCTGTGTGCATAAGCACATGCACATTATAAATATTTTAAAGGGGATTTATTGTTCATGGTATTTTATAACTTGCCTTTCTCATTTAATAATATATAATAAACATCTTCCCACATCAATTTTAATCTGGATTAGAAACATTATTTTCAGTGGGTAAGTACCTGGCTGTCTGAATGTGTCATAACCTCACCAAATCCATACTGATGAACATTAATTTTAGATGTATATTGTTTAAGAGACAATACTCATGATCAATTCATGAGGTACAAAAGTTGCATCCATTCCACCCCTGTAACTTAAACCTCTGGTTCCCTTCCTAGAAGCAATCACTCTTAGAAGTTTTGTGTTTTCCGCCACAGATAGTCTATGAATATAAAAGCATGTATGAGTATTTAAAAAAATGTTAACATATTTTATATACAGGTATGTGCCTTCACTGCTGGGCATTTAGAAAGTTAACAATATCCCACTATTATAGTTTTGTATACTGTTATATAAAAACTATGTAATTTAAAAAAAGATTTTATTTATTTTTTAGAGAGGGAAAAGGAGAGAGGGAGAGAAAAATCAATGTGTGGTTGCCTCTCACGTGCCACCTACTGGGGACCTGGCCCGCAACCCAGGCATGTGCCCTGACTGGAATCAAACTGGCGACCACTGGGTTCGCAGGCCAGCATTCATTCCACTGCGCCACGTCAGCTAGGGCAAAAACAAAAGCAAAACGATATAATCTTTACTATTATAAAAATGTTGGAATGAATGTCATATCTAAATCTGTTTATGTCATCATTTGCTTTTAACACTAATTTAAATGGTCTCACACAGGAGTGTCTTATGACGACCTCCTTTTAATCAAGAAAAAGCGGTGAATACTAATAACCAATAAACATTCACAAAAATGTTAAATCTCATTAGTAATAAAAGAACAAACATGTTCAAAGATACCCTTTTTGTCTGGTTTGCCAGAGATTGTTATCACTACCAACGATAAAAATTCAGCGATCGGAAAAGTATGGAACATCAGGCACACTTACTGGTAAAACTAAAAATCTGTATGCCTTTTCTAAAGGGTATTCTGGCTATATGTTCTCAAAGTCTTAAATATATGATTGCTTTTTGAACAAGCCATTCTAGTTCTAAGCAACAACTCTTAAGAAATTGATCAGGGGAGTTTTAAAAAAGTGTATATATAAGGATGTTCAATACAGTGCTACTTATAAAAAAATTCAGTGTCTAAAAGAGGACACTTCGATATGTGGATACTAGGCAATCATTAAGCACACAGGTTGCAGAAAAATACTAAAGGACATAGACATATGTTCATGATATTTTATTAAGTGAAAAAAGCTGGTTACAAAATAATATTGTACAGTATAATCCCCAATAATAAATATATAGAGATATAAATATATATGTATGTATATAGATATAAATAAAGATTTGGGCTAAATTATGCATTAACATTCTACTGTGGTTATCTCTCGGCAGTGGGAATTACTGATTTTTATTATTATTGTTTTTCTTAATTTTTAAAATTTTATCCAGCAGATATACTAGATTCTAATCAAAAGAAAAAGCAATGTGGCCCTCGCTGGTGTGGCTCCGGGGGTTGAGCACCAGGGCGGACTCCATAAATGTAACTTTGGTTCTAGGGCTCTCCATCAACGTGGCCAAAACTTTCCTGGATCCACAGTGTGGATGTGCAGTGTAGTCTGAAAATCTTCCTATTCGATTTTTCCTCCCCCACAGGTGTCATGTCCGATCCCGCATCCTGTTCTGAAGATTCTCCCTGTCTTCTCCTGCTCTTTCTCCATCATCTTTCAAAGGCTCTCCCCCTAAACTCTTGCTTATCTAATCTCATCTTTGCATCTGCTTCTTGAATGATGTGAATTAGCACACCATCAGAGGGAAAGAAAACCTTAAAACCACTAGACAGTGAGATTACCTACGATGGAAGTATAATTCCTCAGACAGCAGCTTTCTCCATTGTACCACAGGAGTGTAAGATGATGCGTGGCAAGCCCTGTTTGCTTACCCAATGGCCATTAACATCTTTTCCATTGCTAAAGAACCCGTGGTTGTTCAGGTATAAAAGATGTGCCCGCACTCTGAGCTTCATAACTGGTTTAAGCAAATCAGAGTGTTTGCCTCCTTTACCAGGGACCAGATTAGAGGGTGGACATGTCAACCCAGTTCTGGCTGAGTGGAAGACTGAAAGAGGCTTCTAGGAAAGATTACCCTACCTAATAGAGAGAGACAAAGCTCTTCAGTCCCGCCTTTGGACAGTGAGCACGTGATGTTCAGAGTTATTAACCATTTAGCAACTATAACAAAAGTGTCAAAAAAATGACAGAGAAGCTGATCCAGAGCTCTGATATATTAAGCTGCTCGGTTTATCAACCCTGATACTGCCTAGCTATAGACTGCTTGTTATGGGAGGACAATACACATCTTTATCGTTTAAACCATTATTTTGGGATATTACGTTACTTGTATCAGGAAGGACCCTAACCGATTGTGCATGACGCAATGTTTTCAAAGTGCTTAGAGAAAAGAATTGTCAATATTGAATTCTTGTATATCTAGTGAAGGTATTCATCAAGACTGAGGGTGAAATAAAGATAACTTCCTGCAAGGAAGGAAAATTTAACACAAACATACCAGTGCTGAAAGAACTATGAGAGGATGCGTTTCAGGAAGCATAAAACTGAAACTAGAGGGAAGGAGTGAGGTGTACAAAAAGGAGTGGTGAGTAACGTAATTGGTAAACACATGGGTGAATCTACAGGAGCACCGAATGTGGACAATATAATTTTGGTGTGTTAAGAAAAAGGGAAACTACGCCCTAGGTGGTGTGGCTCAGTGGATTGAGTGCTGGCCTGAGAACTGAAAGGTTGCTGGTTCAATTCCCATCAGGGCACATGCCTGGGTTGTGAGCCGGGTCCCCAGTTGGGAGCATGCAAGAGGTAACTGATCGAAGTTTCCCTCCCTCTCTCCCTCCCTTCTTTTTTCTAAAAAATAAATAAAATCTTTAAAAAATAAAAACAATTTTAAAAAAAGAAAAGAAAAAGCAGTTGGGCTCTTGATTAGTCATGTCCCTTACAGAGTCCAGAAGACTGGGGGCGTTACTTTGGCTACTTTCCATGTGGCAATGCTTCCCTCATCTGTGAGAACAGTCTCCCAGTAAACTATCAATAGCAGGGCCTGGTATTGTGAAGTTTTGGCCTTTCATTCACAGAAAATAATTTTATGACTTACAACAAGGAGAGGAAAGGATGTGCTCCTGGTCCTTAATTTTTGCCTATTCTGAGAATTTTTGCCAGGGTGCTACTTTGTAATATTACTGTTAGATGGTTGCCTCTGAGCAACCCCGATGAAAAAAAGAGAAATTCTAAAACGATGTCAACACTGTCAATCAGCAGGTTTAAAAAAAAAAATTGAGGGATACAGTCAACTCTTGATAAAAGCAGTCATCACGGGGGAGGGGGGGTTAGACATGAACAAATGTCTTTTGGTCCACAGCTTGGGTGGCAGCATATCACCAGCAGAGGGGCTGAGTAACAGAGGTAATACCTGATTGAGACATTGTTAACTTGAGTTGAAAATAAAAGGACTTTGTTGCAAAATGTTTCTGAGTGATGTCTATTGTTGGAGTTCTGAACTATTCACTCACTGCCTTGTAAAAATAATTAATTTGGGGCCTAGTAAAAAGAAAAGAGACTCCCATGATCTTCGGCCAAAATTTTTCCTAAAATAATTTTTATAAAATGGCAGCTCAAATCAAGTACACTACAAAGTAAAATCATTATATTTTATAGACACCCACAAGGAAAACTTGTTCACCATAGCTATGTCCTGAATGGGATAACTGAAATCAATCGCTCTTTTCCTTTCGAGAGAGACGGAAAGGGAAGGAGAGGAACATCTATGTGAAAGAGAAACATCAACTGGTTGCCTCATGCACGTGCCCTGACTGGGGTCCAACCTGCACCCCAGGCAAAGTGTCCTGTCAGGGAATCAAAGCTGCGACCTTTCAGGTTACAGGACGACACTCCAACCAACTGAGCCACACAGGCAAGGGCAACTCTTTCATTTTAAAAATAAGGAAACTAGGCCCTGGCTGGTGTGGCTCAGTGGACTGAGTGCCAGCCTGCAAAGCAAAGGGTCACGGGTTCGATTCCCAGTCAGGGCACGTGCCTGGGTTGTAGGCCAGGTTCCTAGTAGGGGGCATGGGAGAGGCAGCCACACATTGATGTTTCTCTCCCTCTTCCTTCCTCCCTTCCCCTCTCTCTGAAAAATAAATAAGTAAAATTTTTTAAAACATTAAAAAAAAATAAGGAAACTAAAGCATAAGGAAGTTTTTAAAATTTTTACTTGATTTTTAGAAAGAGGAAGGGAGAGAAACATCAATTTGCTGTTCCACTTACTTATATGTCCATTGGTTGATTCTTGTATGTGCCCTGACTGGAGATGGAATCCGCAACCTTGGCATATCAAGATGATGCTCTAACAAACTGAGCTACCTACCCAACCAGGGCCCATAAGGAAGTTAAATGATTTGACTAAGACCATATGGCTGATTAGTGGCACAAAACTGGAACTTACTCTACCTGATATTTGTCCAGATAACTTATCCCGATAGGATGATTAGTACGCAGTACTTAAAAATCAGATGGTCCCACAAGTGTCATGATGAGGTCCTTTTAATGGATGACTTGGTAAATGGGAAATGGTGATACTAGATATTTCTCAGAATTAAGTATTCCCCTCCATGATCATGTTGGGATCTCAAGCAAGTACTGAAATAAGTTCTTGATAAAAGCCAGTATCTTTTTTTCCTCAGTAAAAATATTTATTTCTATCCGAAAGCTACTCTACTGCCCCCATGCAAACATTTAATAGTTTTGTCTCCTGTCTGGGTTTGAATAAAAAATATGACTCAAAGGTCCTGAGTAGATCAGTTGTTAGAGCGCTGTCCCAATATGCCAAGGTTGTGTGTTCAATTCCAGGTCAGAACACATACAAGAGTCAACCAATGAGCCCTGACAGGTGTAGCTCAGTGGATTGAGTGCTGGCCTGCAAACCAAAGGGTCGCTGGTTTGATTCCCCAGTCACAGAACATGCCTGGGTTGCGGGCCAGGTCCCCAGTAGGAGGTGCGTGAGAGGTAACCACACATTGATGTTTCTCTCCCTCTCTCTAAAAATAAATAAAATTAAAAATATTTAAAAAAAATAATAAAAAAGAATCAACCAATGAATGCATAGACAGATGGAACAATGGATTGATGTTTCTCTGTCTCTCTAAAAATCAGTAAGTTAAAATAATTTTTAAAAAAGACACAAAGGAAAGGAAACTTTGCCACAAAAAGTGACTATAAGCCAAATTAAAATAGTATAAAGTATTTAATGAGTGCCCCCATGTACTAAACACTTACCTACAAATTTTCATTTCCCTCCATTCCATCATTTTAGCTATGTGTAAATATGGTCTCTAGCCTACTAAAAATGCTGAATTGAAACTAAAAACTTCTAATCCTATTTGTTTTAACACCAGGGTAAAATTTAAGTATGAACTTGTAATTCCCCAGCCCACCCTCTTTTTTTCACCACGTTCCCTCTGTTAATAACTAAAATATGCAATGTGCTTTACAATTTAGAATGCTTTCATACGTGGTATCTAATTTAACCAATAAAACATATCATAGCTCCCATCTGAAACATGGGGAAACTTTGGTTTTTCTGGCTGGTTGTTACTCATCAAAGATCCCATGACCAGTAAAGAGCAGTCAAAAATTAAACCCAGTCATTATGACCAATATAGGTCTAAGGAAATTCCTGTAAGGGTTACTGGCAGAAGGGGTAGTCCGGTGAGATAATGCAAAATGTTAGTTAGACTCCTTGCCCTTTCAAGGGTTGACATATTAGCTGGAGCCATACATAAAAAGGTCAATCACATAGCAATATATGCTGAGAGGCCTGTGTTTTCAGGTCAACGGAATTATTACAAGAGTAAGTATAAAAGTTCAAACAATATGTAAATACTTACAGATATACCAGAGAATGCAGTGGCACCAGCTTTTTCCCATTTAGGAAATCAGCCTTAACTCACTCAGTTTAACCTGTCTGACCATCTGAGTTCAAGATATTCCCAATCTATACAGGTGAGGGGAAGAGGGGAAGCAGAATTTGCCACTCCCACACACGCCTTTCTGAAATATTAATTATTTTAAGCTGCTTACTTTTAAGAAACAAAAGGCTCAGAAAGAACCTTTGGCCCTCCCCCATAGCCTCCCAAAGAAATGCAGAAAGCAAGCCTGATGAAAGGAAAGGAGCCAAATCACCTTAGCATAATACAGGAGTGGCAGAGAGGAACCTGAAAAGTCTGGGGACTCCCCATTGTTTCTGGCAGGCATGACAAGAATTTATTTACTTATTGCATGTTTAGCTTTTCTCATTTACCTATGAATTGCCGACTTTCCCTCTGAAGTCCAAGATCCCTGCCTCCTTCTCAACTACTCAGTTTGTCCTGGGGTCTCATATTCTTACAGAGCCTCCATATGTACATACCTAATAAATCTGGTTATTTTCTTTTTTTAATCTGTCTCATGTCAATTAGATTTTAAACCAGCCAGAAGAGCTCAGAAGGGTAGAGGAAAATTATTTTTCCTCTCCCACACATGTAAAACCCACTTTTACCATTTTTCTTATCAAAGAAAACACATCTTCTAAAAGCACATCATGTTAAGTGAATCACATGTACCCTTAACAAAGACTGGATACCAATCACACCAAAATCCAAAATCAAATCCCAAAATGTATCCAATAGCAGAGCTACATCTGTATCAGGGTGTCCAACCTGTGGCCTGCTGGCCGCATGCGGCTCAGAATGCCTATGAATGCAGCCCAACAAAATCGTAAATTTACTTAAAATATTATGAGATTTTTTTGTGGTCACGTGTTGCAATGTATTTAATGTGTGGCCCACCACGACTCTTCTTCCATTGTGGCCCAGAGATGCCAAGAGATTGGACACCCCTGATACTATAATTAAAAATAATAAAAGTCCATGCCAAGTCCTACAAAATGAACATAAATATGACTTTATCACAGAAAGGACAATTTACTATTAAGTTATATACAGAATAGATAAAACATTTAATACTTAAGTTTGTTTTCAAATTCTTTTGGTAGATACAATAACTAATCAACAACTACTTTGCTTAATTTCTCAGAATATAGGCCTTTCTTTTTGATTACCTGGAGCACCTGGGAAGTTTACATTTTTCCTTTTTCATCTAATACATTTCTTTGTAACAAGCAGGAGTATTCAACATTTTTTTTTTAACTAGGCACCTACTAACTACATGTCGGCCACTGTCAATACATTGATATTAAAGATTAGCTCAAAGTAGAAGGTGCTCAAGGTGTGTTAGTTGTGCTATCTCAGCCTAAAACTATTTTCATGAAGTGCTATCTCAACATTTCTCACCTTAGCTCCACAATTTATTCAAAAATACCAAATTGGTTCATTTGATCCAAGCAATATCATTAAGACATATGTTTAAGGGATCTTCATCTTTTGAAATACAGCATGCAATGGAAGAAAAGCATGAGTACTGGGATTAGAGAAATCTGGACTCGAATCCTACCTCTTGCAATTCAATAGCTATTTGGACCTTGGGCAAATTATTGAACCCTTCTGAACTTCCACAAATTTTCTCTCCTCTGTGCTATGATAATCACAGAATATCAAACTCAGAAGCCCAGTTCCTCCCTCTTCCACCTATTATATACGCACTCTACAATACCAAACAAGTCAGCTTTTAACACATTAATGATACATGTATCACATACACCTCCAACAAATTAAACCTAAGTTTTTAGCATGTGAAATTTTAAAATACATGAACGTATAAGCCATAAATTATTAGGAAATGCATCTCTACCTTGTTCTTAATTTCTTGTCCCTTTATTTGAGATATTTATTCCAAACAGATTTAGGATTGTTATATTGGATATTTTCCCTTGATAAAATCTGAGATAATTAGTTTTTAAAAAAACTATTAAAATGGGTTTTGAATCTTTGAATCAACTAGCTCAAACCTGTTACTCTACAGATGAAGGAAATGGGGCATAGAATAATATGCTGAATAAATAAAAACTGTATTTTGAAAGACTTCATGACAAAGGAAATGTTCAACACAGAATATGGAGAAAGGAGTAAAACAATCTATATACAATATAATCCTAAATGAAAAAAAAAGTAAATATAAAAGAATGTGGGTTATACTTAATTATCTGTATGTTATTCTGAATCTCATAAATTTTTTATAATAAACGTATTTCTTTTATAATGTGTAATATTCCAAATACTGTTTTGAATTTAATGGAAGAAATATATGAAAAAAAGTTATGAAAAAAGAAATACGGAGGTACTGAGATTTAGTGACTTGCTCACAATTGCACAGCTAACTGGAAACAAAGCCAAACCAAGAAACTCAGTCATCTGAACCAAGGCTCTTTCCACTGCACCACATGGCCTCTCTATGGTGCAAAACTAACATTTGTTCAATTCAACACTAACTTCTTACTTTATCACTGTTCTGTCCTCAAAACTACTCACACAATGAACTTAAACAGTGCTACAGATTACATTTTATAATACTACTGCCGGATTAGACCAGAGATTAAGTTTCAGAACTGACAGCTAATGGTAATCTTCTGGCCTGAAAACAAGGGCATCCACGTTGCCACATTCACCTTTGGAACCCTGCCACACAGTGCAATGACTGGCACAGAATAGGTGCTCAATAAATGTTTTTCTCTTTTTACATAAATCATAGCTTTTTTTTCCCTGTTAACACTAGCTACCAGACTTAAATATGAGACCGAAAAACCCCCAAACAATGAAATATATAGTATTTAGGGTCTTTAAGCATTTATAATATAAACAAAGGCTTAACTAAACAAATTAATGTTTACAACAAATATAAGGGGAATGTTTCCAGTACGAAAATATTTTAAGCACTATACAAATTAATGGTGCATTAATTTCAATAATTCTTATCTACTGAAATGAGCCTAACCTTTGGTCACCATTACTTTGTCTACCTAGTGAGTCACCGAATGCACTAAAAAGCAATAGAATTACAGGTACAGTACAAGGTGCACTGGACTAGGAGCTAGAGCCTCGTCCAAGCTCTGCTAATAATCAGATAGAAAACCCTGGGCAATTTACTTTTTCTTCTTTGAGTCTCGATTAACCTATTCATAAAAAGAAAAGAGCTGAACTACTAATCACCAGGGATGTTTCCAGTCTTAATTTTCAAGTAATTCTTATCCGCAAAGATTCTACATTCAGATTTTTTTCACTGTGTCGTTTGATATACTGAATGTTAGTTTGTTACATTATTCAATTTAAAAGCTTAGCATATTTTCATACAATTTTATTAACATATAGCACCCCAATAAATTCAATAGACGTTTTAAAAAGGTTAGCATATTTCGTAAAAGTATTTAAAAGACTAGTAACATACATAATTTTTACCATCTTACATTAGAAACAATAGGAGAAAACCAAAGAAGAAATGTAAGCGTGCTTTGCCAGTTGGTCTGACGTGAACCACACTGGATCTTGTAATATAAACCACTAGTACATTAAAAAAAAAAAACAAACCCAAACCACCGATACATAAATACATAAACGTATACATAAACCACTGACATATACTTATTTATAGTGATATACATATATGTGTGTGAACTTTAAAACTTGATTTTAGTTATAAAACCGACACTTGTTTATTATAAGTAATTCAGACAGTACATGAGGCCACATGTGAAGTGCAAAGTAAAAAGTCTCCCACCCTCCGCATCCTCCATAAGTCAACTACTGTTAACATTTTTATGTATACTCCAAGTTACCTGAGCAGGCAGGGGAGAGCAATGGGAGAAAAACGGGGACAACTATAACTGAACAATATATATTTTTTTAAATTAAAAAATAGTTACCCGAGCATATTCAAGTATACGTATGTGCCTGTGTGTATACGTAAATCTTTTTAACCTAAAATTTTCCCACTTCTTGAATGATGAGAAAAGGTCTCAGGCACTGGCTTCAGAAGCATGTTAAAAATACTGAAAGTAGTAGCAGAGTTGTATGGCGCAAAGTGGCATATGCTTCAGAAATGTGCTTTGAACTGAATACATTCAATTTTCCTGCTTGGAGGCGGAAGTGTAGCAGTTGCGCAGAGAGAGTGGTTAGCAAGGAGCCAGGCAACCTGGGTTCTTATTTAGGTAGGCGAGTAGCCTTAGGCAAGCCATGAAATCTTCCTGTGCCTTACCTACTGCTTTTGTAAACGGTTGGACTGAGATCCCTTCCAACTCTAAAATGTTATAATTCTAAGATGGCCGTCTGTAACAGTGTTCTCTAGAACTGGTTGTTAACAATGTTAAGTAAAAAAAGAGAAATACTATAGTGACCTCCAGTCTTACCAAAGTAAGTAATTTCTACGTGTCGTTAACAATCAAGGTATAGTTGTGACATAACTAGTGACATAATTATATTTGAAAGCAAAGTAGATTATTAAATCGGATAGGTTTTTTACAAAGCTTTGATTGACGTTTTCCTTTTTTTTTTTTTTTTTTGAGGAAGAGGGCCGTGGCTTAGTTTCAGTAATAACCACCCAT
Source organism: Mormoops blainvillei (assembly GCA_004026545.1). Classification (NCBI taxonomy): domain Eukaryota; kingdom Metazoa; phylum Chordata; class Mammalia; order Chiroptera; family Mormoopidae; genus Mormoops; species Mormoops blainvillei. The sequence goes on from PVJD01007872.1 coordinate 76,006, forward strand.
TCCACCCGAAAAGAAAATAATTAAGTTTATTTCAGACTTAAAATAATGGAACTGAAAGTTAGAGTGAATTTTGTTTTACTTACAGAATATGCTGGGGAGGTGACTAGGGCAGCAAAGGTTGGAAAGAATTACTAGCTAATTTCCTCTTCTGGAAGCTCTTTGGTTCCCATTCTTTCTGTTTCACACGCCCTCCTCGCCCGCACTCCACCCCGCTCCACACACGCCACAGGCATCAGACGGGGGTGTCGGAGGGGGTCCATTTGATCACTGAAAAAAGTTCTTTGACTCAATTTACTTTAGAGGTCACGGGGTTCAGGTTGGCAGCCACCCGCCCACGCCTTCCTACTATAGTCCGGGAAACCTGGGCCAGGAGCCCCGACCTGGCCAACCCGCCGGGCCAGGGCGGCATTCCCGCCTTCCCGCCTTCCCCTGTAACGCGGGGCGCGACGGGGGGAGGGGAGAAAAGAAAAGGGGAGGAGAACGAGAAGGAAGCCCGTGCGGGCAGTACCCACCGTGCCAGGAGAGCCGGCCCGGATCACCCGCGTCGCCCCGCGCGGTCCCGAGGGGAGGGTCCTGGAGGAGGGGCGGCCCAAGCCCCAATCTCGAAATGCCAACTCTACTGGGCGGACGACCGGGCCTAAAAGGAAACGGAAGTCCCTTCGTCTCCCTCGCTAGTACCCACCAGACCGTCTGTCCCCCGGAGGAATCCCGAGGGACTCAGGGAGGCCTCAAAGAGGCACCCGTCGCAGTCCGCCAGTCTCACCGCCCCGGCCCCGCCACTGGGGCCCCTGCCGTCTCCTTCCCGCCACCCCCGCCCTGGAGGCCAGCCTCCCGCCCTGCAAACCCCTCCTTCTTCCCCCTCCGCCATTTTCGAACTTACCCCTTGGGCCCGGGCGTCCCTCGCGGACCGCTGAGTCCACCCGGGGGGCCGCCGTGGTCCTGCCACTTCCTCAGGCGGGAAGGGGACAGCCAGGACAAACGAAGCCCTCTTCCCACCACCCTCCCCCCCCTCCCCCCGCCGCCGCCCCGAGTTGGAAACCAGAACCTGGCGAGCGGGCGCGCATGCGCCGTGCGGACGGCGCAGTCTCCGCCCCCAGCTCAAGTGTTTCCTCTTTCGGCTTGGAGGTGTTTTTTTTCCCACGGTTTTTACCTGATGGTGTTTGGGGCTGAGGAGCAGGGAAATAGAGGTTAAAGGATGAAAGGAGAAGAGAGCGAACACGTTGAGTTCTTACTATAGAACAGGCACTGTGGTAGCCATATAACGTGTTCTTTGTTGTAATGTTAACAACCCTGTAAGGTAGGCACTCTCTTATTAAACCCATTTTACAGGGAAAATTGAGGCCCACAAAGGATAACTACCCCAGTAGCATGCGCGTAATAAATGAGAGAACTAAGATTACAATATGATTTGTGTCCAAGGAGGGAAGGAAAGAAAGGAGGACAATTAGTGGGAGCAGGAAGGGGATTGGGAAAATGAAGGGAAAAAATGAATGAACACAGAAAGCACAAAGAAGGGAAGCAAAGGAAATTTGTGTATATAAAATGCTGATTATATCCTAGGTTTATTTCATTTGTTTTATTTCATTTTTAAAAATATTTTTATTTTTAATTTTAGAGAGGGGAAGGAAGGGAGAAAGAGAGAAACATCGATGCGTGGTGGTCTCCCATGCACCTGGTATTGGGGACCTGACCCACGACCCAGGCATGTGCCCTGACTGGGAATCGAACCAGCGACCCTTTGGTTCACAGGCTGGTGCTCAATCCACTGAGCCACACCAAACAGGGCCATTTTAACTATTTTTAAGTGTAAAGTTCAGTGGCATTATGTACATTCACCCCACACCTCCAGAATTTTTTCATCTTACTTGGCACTTGAATTTGTATCTTTGTTATGGAGCACAGTGCTTTCTGCCTACAGCATAGCTAATATGTATATGCTTTATCTCACTTATGTTGTAACATAATTTGTGGCAAGATACATACATATACATATATATATCTCTCTCTCCCATTTTTGTAATTCCTCCAAAATGCTTGGAATCATCTTTAACTACACTCTCTTCTATCCTACATCCAAACCATGAGCAAATCCTGTCATCTCAATTTTCAAAATATAGCCAGAATATCACCAACTCTTATCAACACCACTACACCCCTAGTTCACTCTCTCTTGAACTGTAAAAGCTTCTTCACCAGTTTCCCAGCTTACCTCCTTGCTCCTTTCCAGCCAATTCACACAGAAGCCGGAGTTATCCTAATAAGTCAGATCATTGTCAAATATCTGCTCAAATCCCTTCAATGACTCCCTATTTCGCTCAAAGTAAAAGGCACAGATTTACAACAGTCTACAAAGGCTGTTGTAGCCAACCACCAAGATGATCTCCAGTGATCTTTACCTGTTGCATTTCATACATTTGGGCAGTTATCTTCTACGATAGTCCAGAGCTGACCTGTGTAACCAATAAAATATAGTAGAACTGATGGTGTGTGACTTAAAATGCTTGGTCATAAAAGGCATTGTGTTTTTTTGCCTTGCTCCCTCTTAGATTGGTTGCTCTGGGGGAAGCCAAATGTCATGTCATGAGGAGACCCAAACAGCATGTGAAGAGGCCCACGCAGGGGAAAACTGGGTCCTCCTCTTCTCCACATCTCCTTCTCCCCCACCCACAACCAACACCAACTTGCCAACCATGTGAGTGAACCACCTTGAAAGAGAATTTTTCAGGCCTAGGCTTCAGATAACTGCAACCTCTTGAGATTCAGAGCCAGGACCACCCAGCTAAGACACTCTTTAATTCCTGTGTATTGTTGTTTAAAATTTTAGGGCAATTTGTTACCTAGCATTGGGTAACTGATACAAAGATCCTACATAATAGGCATTCTTCTTACTTTTAGATCCTTATCTCCTACTAC
>PVJD01007873.1:0-78894 GCA_004026545.1 Mormoops blainvillei
GAAAGAGGGAGAAACATTCAAAAAGTTGGAGAAAGCAAGAAAGTAAGGAGGGAGGGGAAGATAAATATTAATACTTTTAAAATAAGCTATTTACCCAAATAAGTTTGTATGAATATATCTAAGAACACTAGTAAAAAATGTCATAATTTTGATTTGTCATCAAAATACAAAAACTGCACCATGAACCAGGCAACCATTAGACTAGCAAAATTAGATGAGGGAGAATGGAAACAAAAGATAAAGCCACATGACTTATTTCTGAAACCAACCTAAGTTTCATCATGTAAATTTAGTTTTTTAGTGGACTTGCACCCTCCAATAATCAATAATTCTAATATGAGAACAATTATAAATGCTAACTTCCTAAAATGTTAATGAACTATTTCTAATTGCTGGCAAGTTCTTTTTACCTTTCCAAAATTAAGATTTATTGGGGTTCGGGCAGTAGAAGAGGATAAAGAGGGGACAAAGGGTGACAGAAGGGGAGCTGACTTTGGGTGGAGAACACACAATACAACATACAGATGATGTATTATAGAATCGTACGTTTGAAACCTATATAATTTTATGTAACCCTAATAAATTTAATAAAAATATTTTTTAAGATTTTATTTATTTATTTTTAGAGAGAGGGGAAAGGAGGGAGAAAGAGATGAGAAACATCAATGTGTGGTTGCCTCTCACGCTCCCCCTACAGGGGACCTGGCCTGCAACCCAGGCATGTGCCATGACTGGGAATCGAACCAGGCAACCATTTGGTTCACAGGCTGGCACTCAATCCACTAAGCCACACCACCCAGGGCAATAAAAATATTTTTTTTAAAAGAGTCCTAAGGGATATAGGATTGATTCTAAAGTTTTCAAAACTATTTATCTGAGAATTCCCCCATAGCAGACCTCCAGCATATGAGCAGCGACTTGCTTATGGCAAAGATAAAGAAGCAGGTCAAAGTTGCCTCTGTGTCAGAGACTCTCCTGTAAGATTCCTTGACACCCATTCATCTATTTCTTCAGTAAACCAAACCAGGCGTCCCCTAAACCTGCTTCAGAAAGATGTCCCTTTAGTTCCTACTTCGGCCACGCCTATTTCCTGGTAAAAATACACTTAGCGCATTATTCTGAGGACACAAAATTGGACACATAAATGGGGATAGTATAGCCGCTGGTCATTGGAAAGAACAAGGGAACGACAGCAAAAGGCAGCATTCCTTTGATTGAAAGGATGACAAGTGTATTCTGTCAGAAAGCAATTGGATTAAAGTTAACTGAGGTAGTAGTACTCACGCAACATTATGAATGTACTAAGGCATGGACTCGTTCGCTTTAAGTTGACAAGTTTTATGAAATATACTTTTCAGCTCAATGAATTATGTTTTTTAAAAGTGTGAAAAAACAAAATTAGGATTTATCAAAAGTAGAGAAGGAATTGAGAATTACCTCTTTAAATCATGTTTTCTTTGATATTCTTAATTTAAAGAAAAATATGATTTAATAATAACTGTCCATCTAAAAACTATTATATGAGTACATATCCAGTTGTCAACCATTTTAAATCTCTACTAATAGACACCATGATTATTTTGGCCAAGCATAATTTTTTACCTTTGATGAAATGTGTGTGTGTGTATGTATGTATTTGAATAAAGTTTATATCCCACCTCTAATATTAAGACTTGGACCAAAGCCAGAAACACATGACTAATAAAAATCCACAGACATTTGGAAAGCTGATTTCATAAATGAGAAAGTTTTCTAATTAGACATGTTTTCCTTTTAAAACTTGCTGTTAGGACTCTATCATTCCCCAATTGTTTATCCATCAAATCTATTACATGATAAAATAGCATTGTAAATATTCCTATAAATTTTTCATCTTAACATATAGCAGAGCTGGACAATCATGTAAATGCGATGTTTCACTTCTGATAGGGAAATATTAAAAAGCAAAACACGTTAAACCATGCTGGATCATTTTCATGGAAAAGAAAATCCCGTGGAGGGATTGCTAGTTCTGAATTGCTCGCATTTAAGACTCAGTGTGGCTCTTCATTTTTCAGTTTTATCTTGCTCACTCTTTGTTAATTAAAAATGTTAAAAATTAATCTCTTGTCAAACCTGTTTTGTAGTAAATAGGCTACTACATAGCAGTTTAATATCTAACTACTCTGTGTGAGTTACCTTGGCCTGTGTCCTACTAGTAAACATTTAAATATTTAACAGGGTAATTTGCTCATATTACAAAATAATCTTTATCTCTTTTCACCTGAAGCATGTTCAGCATGAGTCAGAGGTTAATGAGAGTCTAGACGAACATCAATAATGAGGTTAATGTCAACTAAGCTGTGGAATCAGAGGTCCAGGACCACATGCCCTTTTGTAGCTTATTTTTTCCTATCTGTGTAGTGGGGTTGCAGAGAATCATAATTTTAATTCATTATAAAATTAATTATAATAAGAACCTATCCAATTTTAGTTTTCCCTCTAAAAACCCACCAAACACTGAGTATTCTACACCAGGTCACTTTTCCTCACATTCACCGAAGTTCACAATCGAGTATCTCCCATAATACATAGCACTGGGATACAGCAGACGCTAACCCTAAATGGATAAATGAACAGAAATGTCCTGTCTCAAGGTCAAGCCATTTCTTCCTGAAATCTAGTTCAAAATTATTAAGCAAATCCCCTTTTCTTTTCCTTTCTCCTGAGTTATATTTTTGATACCTGAGTCATGTTACTATCTACTCTGAAAATAAGACGGTATGATTATCTTTATTATTTTTCTGGGTGGCTTTCTAAAGCAATTTTTTCTCCTCCTTGAACTTTTTCCAACAGTGCCCTTTCCGGACCCCTTGCTGGGTCCGCCCCTTCTCTCAGCATTATCCTTTACCTAGTCTGCCTCACATGTTTAAAAAACCCTTGTTCAAAAAGAACACATTTTACATTTCTATTTATCCCTGTAGTTTCATGCATGTCACAATTTCATCTTTGAAATATCAGTTTATATAGATTCTCTTAGAAAAGGAAAATATTAAAATATGACAAAAGCATTTTATTAATTAGCACTCCATGGGCTTTTTTACTAAAATTAGAAAAATTACATAAAACAAATTATTATAAAAGACTATATTTAATCCCCTTTATTTATATATAAGTGGCACCAATCAAACCAGTTAATTTTTAATTACTTTATTTTTTAATATTTTATCAGTTAAGCTAGACTGTCTCTTTTTCAAAGTGAATAGAAAAATGTCACACCTTTTTTTCCCAAGAATTCTTAAGCAATCATTACGAACACAGAAGAAAAATCATGGATCTGACTAGTAAGGGTTCCTTTGCTGACCCTAATATTGTGTGACTCACAGTTACCCGAAACTTCATTTAATCAGCTTAATATTATTTGTAATCAAAGGCATCACATCTAGTTTGCCAGTCACATAAGAATCATTCCTAACATACCTATTTAGCATTATTTATGTTAATTATTTTATTTAAGATTTTATTTATTTATTTTTAGAGACAGGGTAAGGGAAAGAGAAAGAGAGATATCGATTAACTGCCTCTTGCACGCCCCCAGCTGGGGACCTGGCCCGAAACCCAGGCATGTGCCCTGACTGGGAATTGAATGAGTGACCCTACGGTTTGCAGGCTGGCACTCAATCCACTGAGCCACACCAGCCAGGGCATATGCTAAATTATTTTTAAGAGTAAAATAAAGATTACTGTGTTTACTCAGATTTCCACAATAAGGCATTTTAATGTACATTTGATTAATGAAAGTAAAAGGGGGCAGTGTGGTATAACATCATCCATTAGCAAGACTGCATCAGTAAACGTATCTGCACAGTTTGGATACGGGATCCAAAGTAACCTGTGGGTGAAGAGGTCAGGGTCCTGAGGAAAAGTGATTAAAGGTAGACAAGGTGTGACTGAGCATTCCTAAAGGACGCGGGCACAGCTCACATCAGGCTCAATGCTCCTGGGGTTCCGGGCCCCAGGGCAGCCCTTGTGGGAAGAAGAGAGAATTGGGCACAGAGGTCACAAACTAGAAGAGTTTGTTTGTTTGCTTTCTGTTTTGTTTTTTTAATTAAGTTATATTACATGCAATATTGTATACATTTAAGGTGTACAACTTATTGATTTGATACATTTATATTCCAATATAATTGCCATAGTAGCTTTATCTAACGCTTCTATCAAGTCACATAATTATCCGTTTTTCTAGTGTTGGGAACACTTAAAATCCAGTCACTTACCAAGTTTATGTTTATAGTACAGTTTTGTTGAAGGGTTTGGAAAGTACTCAACGGGTTTTGCCTTGGCTAGCCTAAAATATGAACCAGTCTGAGCAGCATGGAAAGAACCCGAGCTTAGTTTTCTCTATCCTTACATGTAGGTTCGGCTAACCTGTGATTAGATCTGTTATTGAAGTTATTCTATACTTGCTACATAAATGGCACATTTTTTCTTTTTTACCTGATATTTTCTAAGAGCAAAAGCTAAGCTACCAATTCAGTTTTTGACCTAAGAAAATACAAATAACTCCTTTCTTTAAAAGTTTTCTTGCTTGGCAGATACATATATCTAAGCTCCAGCAAAGCTCTTTAAACTTGCTATTCAGAAATTCCTAAAACTTAAATAACTCAAATTTGCTCTGTGGTTGTCTTATTCTTCAATCGAACTTCAAAATTGCTTTATTTCTTGTCCTCTTTTAATCTGTTTAAAGGGTAGGAAAGAAATAAGATACCCTAAATGTACTATTTAGGTCTTTCCCTCTCTTTTCTATGCAGCTCATAATTCCAAATAGAAACAAATATTTTGTGGATTTTTCCATACTCGTTCCCTCCCTGCAATATTTATTGAGTACTCAGACTGTGTGTAGAGCGCACTCTCCCAGACACTATAAGAACAAGAGTGGAAATTATTCTCTTTGCAATGCAGTCAAGGAGAGAAACAAAAACACATGACCACAGTTTCATGCGAAGGAAGTTTCTAAAATACTATAAAAGGAATTGTGCTCTGTGTGTGGGTTCATATATTTCTAATCAAAGACAGTGAGGATTGCCTATCAAAGGACAAGCAAGAGCCTAAGACAAAATCAAAGTCTCAAGCAGCATTTACAATCTGGTTTCCGAAAAAATTACTATATGGGAAATTAACAGAGAATAAAAAGCAAGCAAAAAACAGAATACATCTGACATCAAGAGCAATATTGTATCAGATAAAGTAATACCATAGGACTGGCATGAGTGAGATCTTTGGGCTGGAAGTTTTTCTTGCTTTACTGAGGTCTAGCATGCATATAGTATGCCTACACCTATGCACCCAACACCCAGATCAATATCTAGGACATCCTAGCACCCCAGAAGTCTTCCTCTTGCTTCTTCCCAGCCAATATCCACCTCACACCAAAAGGTAATCACTGTTGTGCCTTCTTTTGGACTAGAGAGATTGGTGAAGAAAAGCCCTCTAGTGTGCCCAGAAAAGAAAGGACTTAATTCCAGAAAGATGGGAATAAAAGATTGGCAGATCAAAACAAGATGAAGGCACTCGAACAGTGTGAGTGAAGGAAGATCTTGGCATATTCTCTTCCCCCCCAGCCTGGACCCTCCTCCCTCACCAGTAATGCCAGTCCATTCCTGGTCCCTCCAGAGCTAGCGTTTTCTCTAGAAAGCCTTTTCTACCCCTTCCAGTTCAGGAAACCACACCTACCACGTGCTCCAGAGCTCCCTGCATTTAGCGGTAGTAAAGCCATAACCGTACCATTTGTTCGTAGTTGTCTGTCTGGCTTCAAATCTGTTTCTTAGGGGTTGGAATCCTACTTTAGTTTTGTACCCCCGACTTCTAGCAGTCACATGTAAACTAATATATAATTTCAATATATTTCATTTTGAAATTTAATTAATTGAAGGAAGAGCTAGAAAACTGATAATTAAAAAACTAGGTACTGGTTCTTTTTCTTCCACCACTAAACGAATACTTCAGAAAGTACGCACACTTCTATTTCCTTGTTTTACTACTCTTATTTATTACAAATTAAATTTGATCGCTTTGCTCACTGAAGTACTTTCAGGGCATAGACTACTTCCTGGCACTAAATAAGCCTTAATAAATATTTGCTGAATAAATGAATTAATAAATGAAGGAGCGAATGAATGAAAAGCTCCTCTTACATAGGCATTATAAGGTCACACCTCCTTGGTCTCTAAACTCTGGTTTATTTATATTATAAGGGGATATAACTGTCAAGCTAGCTGCTCCTACTGCTAACTAATAATAACATGTTAATACATTAAAAAGTTAAACCCGATGGGAGAAGAATTCTGTTAAGTGTTTTGAAAACAAGGCCTGTGTGTTTTCTTACATCGTTGCCATGTTTCCTCTGTTTTTTGAGACCCTCAAATTCTATGAGTGAGAAAGACTCTGGGCGGCTTTCGCGGACCAAGCTGTGCATCTGTGACTCCTTTCAGCTTTGAGCAGAATTTGGAATAACAGGAATATTTACTTTTATTTGACTCCCTGATTCAGTTGTGTCTTTCTCTCAGCACCTCCAAAGCCCTCATCCCTTTTCCTTCTTCTAAAGTCTTATTACCATCACTATAAATCTTTTAAGCACACAATGCTGTCCACTTCTCATGACAGAGGACGACCCAGTGTGTATTTTGGCGTAACCCTGCACCTCTTTTTTTTTTGGTATATTTTATTGAGTATGCTATCACAGTTGTCCCATTTTCCCCCTCTTTATAACCTCCGCCTTGCACCCCATCCCATCATCCCCACACCTCTTAGTCCATGTGCATGGGCTGCACACACCAGTTCTGTGGCTTCTTAATTTCCCACACTACTCCCAGCCTCCCCCTGTCCACTTTGTTTTTTTGGTCAACATTTTCCCGCAACGGACTTCCCCAGCCCCGGGCCTCCCCATCTCCCACCCTCAGTCCTTCCCCCATTTGGCTTTATCGATGGGTCTTTTATGCATGTTCCTTAATGACCTTTCCCCTCCCTTTCCCCTGTAATCCCCTTTCCTCCTCCCCCCTGGTAACTGTCAGTTTGTTTTTTATTTCAGTGTTGCTGGTAATATTTTGCATGCTTGTTGATTTTGTTGATTACAGGTGAGATTATATGGTATCTGTCTTTTACCGCCTGGCTTATTTCACTTGGCATAATGCTCTCCAGTTCCATCCATGCTGTTGTGAAGGGTAATAGTTCCTCCTTCCCTTCTGCTGCATAGTATTCCATTGTGTAAATGTACTGTAGTTTTTTGATCTACTCATTTATTGTTGGGCACCTAAATTGCTTCCAGTTCTTGACTATTGTAAATTTTGCTGCTATGAACATTGGGGTATATAGGTCCTTTTGAATTGGTGTTTCAGGATTCTTAGGATATAACCTCACAAGTGGAATTGCTGGGTCAAAAGTCACCCCATTTTTAGTTTTTTGAGGAAATTCCAAACTGTTTTCCACAGTGGCTGTGCCAGTCTGCATTCCCACCAACAATGCATTAGGGTTCCCTTTTCTGCACATCCTTACCAGCACTTGTTGTTTGTTGATTTGTTTATGATGGCCATTCTGACTGGTGTGAAGTGGTATCTTATTGTGGTTTTAATTTGCACCTCAAATTAAAACAACAACTAGCATCACTGATGGCTAGTGATGCTGAGCATCCTTTCATATGTCTCTGGGCCCTGTGTATGTCCTCCTTGGAGAACTGTCTGTTCAGGTCTTTTGCCTATGTTTTAATTGGATTATTTGTCTTCCTAGAGTGGAGTCATATTAGTCCTTTATATGTTCTGGAGATCAAACACTTGTCCGAGGTATCATTGGCAAATTTATTCTCCCATACAGTTGGTTCCCTTTTGATCCTGCATCTCTTCTCATCCTGTCCCCATCTTGCCACACCATGCTTGGGTTCCAATTGAGGTGTCTCAGCAATTTCTACTCCATTAGGAAAAAATGTTCCTAAATTATTAACAGTAAGATCCATCAACATCTTTAGTTTAATTGATAACTTCCCTGTGGCTTTTTCTCATACACTCCCTGTCTACAGAATTCTGAGTAAGAAAGCAGATTCAGAGATCTCTAGTACAGCCTACCTACTAATTTAGAAAATCATTCTTTCCTTCTCCACTTCTATGGTACCAGTGTCATTTCCAAGATTGATACAATGGCTTTGTCTTCGTTCTTGTTCACCTCCAATGTGTCCATCCCCTTGCTGCTCCAGTGAGCCCCAAACCTGACCTCTGGTCCAGGTGAAACAACATTCACACTTTGATGGATCAATTCCCCTCCAAATACAGAGCAAATATATAGGTTACATTTAATATCTATTTTTAAAGAATATAAAAAATACTGGGTAAAGGAGAAGAGATGGGCCTGTTGTAGGAATGTGGCAGGACACAGGAACCCAGCTGCAGAGGCTGACAAGAAACTATTGAAGTGACTTAGGCAATTAAATGGAATTCTTAAGAACATAATAGATGGAGAGGAAAAAATCCTATGGAGATTGTGAATGTTATGATGCCATGTATAATATCAAGTTGATATCTACTGACAGTCATAAATTTATTATAGAAAAAGGACGTGTCCTAACATCAGAAGTAAGAATCATGATGAGTGACTTTATTCAGATGTGCAAAATGAAGCCATTGAAGTCTATCGTAGAAAGATCCCTTCACGTGTGATATGAAATGTACTTATTTCATCTATAAGATCTGCTATACAAACAGCTTCCGCTGATAATGCCAAATTCCCAATTGCACCTGAAATTGCATTGGAACTGCAAATGGCTGTTCCTAGATTGTTAAATCCTAGATTTTTAAATAAAATATAATCTAATAAACTGCTAATTTTTTTAACAAAATTCAATTCTCATAGTTAAAAATCCTTTCATATTTGTTATTGCCTGTATGTAGCTGAAAACTATAAAATATATCAAAAAACAGAATACTGTTGAAGTTGAAATTTGTTCTTTGCAGAAATGAGTTAAAGACATTTTCACAAACTGAAAAATAAATATTTCCATTTGCAGGTGGTACACCTCATCTTTTGAACGAGGCTCCAGCAACCATAAAATAACTTACTTTAGTACCCATAAAGTAAATGCTGAGAATTAAGTTTAAATGTGCACCTATATCTAAATATGGGAACTATCTATTGACATGTCTTTAGTGTTTATTTAAACCCATTTTGAATTTATTATAGTTATAACTACAATTGCTCGAATTATGTAAAATTTAAGTATAAATGTGTCTAAACTTAATTAAAATATTAATCCCTATGACTCTCAAATACAGAAGAATCTCTTTTTGCTAAGTGTCATTTGATGAAAATAAAAAGGTAAAGTCAGGCCCACAAACATTTTTTTCACCCTTTTTTTTTAATACCCTAAGCAGCAGAAAAAGTAAGGAAATAACCTGTAAAAGAAATAAACCTATCATTATTTGCAAATAGTATGATTGTGTCTATAGAAAAATTCAAAAGAATCTATTAAAAATTACTAGAATTAAATATAAGATTAAAAGATTCAGAAACTAATTGCAGTTGTTGAAGCTAGGCAGTATAAAATGGAGGTTCGGTACACAGTTCTAATTTTTGTGTGTTTGAAAATTTCCATAATAAAATTTTGGAAAAAAATGAGAAGTTCCTGGACAAAGATTAATATACAATAATCAACTGAATTTGTGCACACTAAGGATATAATAAATAATTTTTAATATTTAAACACCAAAATATGTAAATAACTAGAAATAAATAGGAGAATAAAAATTCTGTAGTAGAAAACTATAAAATAATATTAAGAGAAAATCTGAAAATCTAAATGCCTGCAGGGTAATCTTTAATCATGGATTAAAGACTTAATATTATAAAGATGTCAGTTTTGCTCAAAGTGAATTCAGTCTTCCAAGAGTCTTGTTTGTGTATGTAACTTGACAGGCTGATTTTAAAAGTATTATTAAATTTATATTTGAAAATGCAAAAGGCAAGAATAACCAAGATAAACTAAATTTAAACAGGAAAAAAGATAAAAGAAGTTCTGTTAGATATTAATGATTATTATAAAGTTATAACAAGTAAGACGGTATGATGATGGTACAATGATAGGCAATGAAAAACCAATGAAAGAAAATAAAGAGAACAGAAACAGATCCCTGAATAACCAGATATTGATTTTTAATATAGGTGCCCCTGCAGAGCAATGGAAAAAAAATAGTCTTTCAGTAAATGATGCTGGTATAACTTAATATCCACAGACAGAAAAATGATCTCTATATTATATCATAGACAAAATCTAATCCAATTGATGTGTAGATCCTTATATGGATAGGTAATAATAATAATAATGGAAAATAGTGTAGGAAAATATTTTTATAACCTTGGGAAAAGAAAAAATTTCTTAAGTCAATAAAGAAAAGGATGGTAAATCACACTATATTAAAATTAAGAACTTTGTAAATTGAAGGGGGAACAAAGTATAGTCAAATTATGAAAAGGTAAGCCAGAGCTTGGGAAAAGATATATTCTGCAACTTAAGCAACAAAGAGTTTATATCTAAAATACATGAAAACTCATAAAAATCAATTAGAAAAATATACAGACTAACCAATAAAAAAGTGATAGAACTCTTGAACAGAAATTCATTAAAAAAGCATATCCAAAAAATTAGCATATTTATGAAAGCTACCAGCCTCACAATGAGGTACCACCTTACAGCTACCAGAATGGTTAAAACTAAAAGCAACTGATAATGCCAACTGATGCAAAGGTGTACTGCAGTACAAACTTTCATATTGTTCTAGAAGGAATATAAATTTATAAATTAATTTTAGTAAACAATTTGACATTGTTTACTAAAGTTGAAGATATGTATGTTATTTGAACTAACATTTTCATTTCTAGATGTTTATCTAACAGAAGTGTTTGCTCTTGAGATATATACAAGAGCGATTAAGAGAGCAACATTCATTATAAATCCTGACTGGAATAAACAAAATACGTATTAACATTAGAATGGGTAAATATGTCGTATATCAATACAAGTGAATGATAAATGATAATAAAAATTAATAAACTATAGTTATCAGCAACAATAGAATAGAATGATCTCACAAGCATGATATGGAGTCAAAGAAACAAATAAAAATACATAGTCTATGATTTCAATTGCATAAACTTTAAAAACAGGTAAATCTACACAATGGTGCCAAAATTCAGGATACTGGTCATCTTTGTGGAGAAGAGAGAGGATAGTGATTAGAAAGAATTCTGGAAAGGGATTGATGTTTTATTCTTGACCTTTGTGGGAGTTATAGAGGTATTTTCCTTGGGACAACGAAGTTATACATTTATGCATTATAAACTTTTAAAACAGTTTAGAAGTGAAAAACAATATATAAAATAAAATCAGGCAGAAATGAAAAAGAATAAATTGCTAGGGAAATAAGTTGTTAAAAGATAGTATTTTTAAAATTCTCATGGAAATTTATTTTAGAACCAAAAAAAATGAGATAAGAGCTACATAAGACATAATTCCCTGAGACATAAAATTGTGAAAATTAACCTTAATACATCATAGGTAGACCAAAATAACTCTTCAAAAAAGTCACAGAGGATAGAATGAGGATCTTTAACATGTCTAATAGACATTTCAGAAGAAGGAAATGATATAAAAAATGAAGAACTATGGTCAAGAATTTTCCAAAATCAAAGAAATACCTGATTCCTAGGATAAACAAAAGTAACCCCATGCCTAAGCACACTAGGATAAAATCTTAAAAGCTACCAGAGAAAAGACAATCTACCAGTGGAAGAACAACAATTAGACAGATTTCCCTTCAGTAAACCGTATGCCTAAATATTTTTTCTCAGAAGAAATAAATCAACCTATAGTTTTATACCCAGCTAACCTATCATAACCAACACAATAAAAACCTCTTCAGACATCAAAGACTAAGAGGATTTATCACTCACAGACTTTCACAAAAAAGATAATCATTAAAGTCAACAACCAGTCTCCTTTAGATCTTCATTCCCATTTCCTTTCTTGTTATTTTTGTAACACATTGTCATGTAAAGAATTTTCTCTCCAAAGCCTTCAGTATGTTTACCTTTTTTTCCTCTTCCTGAGTTCCTCTAAATGATTACCAGTACTGTATGAATGCATATTGTTTGCCCTCTGCTCCTGTGCCCAGATTATAGGATAATGTTGAAATATATACATACATACATAGA
The DNA here is from genome assembly GCA_004026545.1 of Mormoops blainvillei. Taxonomy (NCBI): domain Eukaryota; kingdom Metazoa; phylum Chordata; class Mammalia; order Chiroptera; family Mormoopidae; genus Mormoops; species Mormoops blainvillei. Next base: position 12,229 of record PVJD01007873.1, read on the forward strand.
TACATACATACATACACACACACACACACACACTCATATATGCATAAATCTTAGGTACGAAAGAAAAAAATTAGCTAATTGATTCACCTAAGTTAAGACCCTGGTCACACAACCAGAGTCTTCCATCTGCTTAACATTCCATGTACTTATACCCAACATTTAATTTACTTATTTACATTCCTATATTACTTATTCCAATCTTCTTGGCCTCTCCTCAAGCCCTTCATTTTTACTTTCTTTATTGCCAGCCAAGTTACTCTCACTTCTTAGGAGAGAAAGAAAAACATAAGCCACTTCAAATTACTTGTTTCTGTGAGGCCAAAATCAAAATGAATACAAATAAATGCATCTGTCTGTTATTAAAATAATTGAAACTGTTTAATTCCTTAGTAGAGAAGTTTAATGTCATGTATGCTCTATACCATCACCATTGTAACACAGAAATAACTATAGGAATATAATTGTACTTTAATCTAGAAACAAAATGCTTCCACAAACATTGTCACTCTTGGTAGTTAAAACTTATTATTTTCAGTTATAATAAAGGTAGAGATTTGTCCTAAATCATAGCTATTTATGTGCAAAGCTGAGATTAGGACCTGTGTCCTCCATTTCCAAATCCAGTGCTTTGTTCTATATGGCTACTGCTAATCAAGATACTAGTGTTTTATCCAATGTTTTCAGAATAGAATAACACTGCAGGTAAATATGTAAAGTTTTCTATCAAAAATATCTTATTGGAAAAAATATTGTTACTGTCCTAACCATTTCCCTTAATAAAATATGAGATGAAAAGACACAGGCAAAGAGCTATTTATCAGTTGTGCTGCATATTTGGTACTCTTTTCACTTCATTCAAACACTTCCTCCTACTCAATATTGTTACCTTTGATGCCTACAGCTATGCTTGCTCATTTATAAGGAAACATCTTCATGTCTTCCAGTGAAATGCAGAAACTCTTTGCTTTGAACTTCAGTCATAATTTTGTACTTAACCCACCTAGCAAGGAAACTTAGTGTTGATACACTCTAAGAGAAAAATACCATTTTTATTATCTCCTGCTGTAAACAAACAGAAAAATTAAAATTCTTCAGGCTACAGTTCATCTTTGGATTCTTTATTCCCACTGAAATCAGTGAGAACTATATTTGTATTTGTAAGAAATTTAGCTTTTTAAATTTAGAGCTAATCAAGAGAATGTTTAAAAAAACTTTTTTGAGCAAAAGTGAAAGCATTAATTCGTTTAATCAGTTATACATTTGCAGTAAAAAAAAAGCTTACGTGGTTCATAAAGTTGTTGCCAGTTTCTATTGTGATAAACAACTGGGAAACTAGAGTTAGGAACAAAACAAAACACTGAATTATGAGAAACAGGATTATACCAGGGAAAAGGGTGTATTTTGTTATTATAAAGACCTGGCTACAAATCCTAGAAATAAAATTACTAGCTAGAGATCCTTAAGCCATAATCATAACGAGTATGTACTCATTTAATAAATATGCTCTATGTGACAAGCATGGACTAAACACTTCACCAAAACTCCCCAAGAAGTCAACATATAATTGAAATCAACATTCCTGACAGTATGCCTGACATTGATGTATGTGTTCTAGTGTAAGTGTCCTGAACTCTAGGCATAAGTCAGTGCCACTATTAGTCTCATCTGGTGAACACTGAGGCTTAGAGAGGTTAAGTTGCTCAGAGTAACACAGAATGTGGTGGAGTCAGGATTCAGATTTGAGCAGTTTGCCCCAACCTCTGTGGTCTTCATCCAGAGTTTGAAGACTGGCGGCCCCGTTGCCAAACCTGACTCACAGTATGTCTCATTATGCCTGAACAGTGTTTTTTAAAGTTAAGACATTTCAGTGAAACTTGGTACTTCTGATTTCTGAAATACTGGGAACTCAAGAATCAGCAAGCTGACGTTTGAGCACGACAAGCAAGGAGCAACTGCCTGTTTACACAAAGCACCTGCTCACTGGTCCCCATGACTCCACACTGAATTACACCCACCTGCTTTACACAACGGACATCACTTGCCAGACTCCTGCAGGCATTGGTGGTCATAACTCTATACATTCCCTCCAAGCAAGGTACCTTGTTTGAGTCTTTTTTCACAATCTTATGAAATGGAAATGTCAAGGCCTACTACACACTGCTATAAGGAATAAGTTCAATAATGTACACATAGCACTGGGTAATGCTAGGCATTTAACAAAGAGTGAACTGTATCATCATTATTTCTATTAATAAAAGTGTGAAAACTAAATAAAGTTTTTAATCAAGCAATCTTTAGGCACCTTGAAGAGAGTATTTTTTAAATTAATTTTACCTTTTTTTAAAAAAAGATTTGATTTATTTATTTTGAGAGAGAAGAAGGGAGGGAGGGAGAGGGAGAGAACCAACTGATGCGTGAGAGACACATCAATTGGTTACCTCCCCCATTCCCCCAATGGGTACCTGGCCTGCAACCCAGGCATGTGGTTTGTGGGTTGACGCCAAGCCCATGAGCCACACAAGTCAGGACAAGAGACTATTTTGCATACTAACAGCAGCCAATTAATTTAAGTTAACAATGTGGTGATCTTTTTTGTTGCTGTTCAAAATGAATTTATTTATTTTTAAATTTTATTTTTCACTTATAGTTTATATTCAGTATTATTTTGTATTAGGTTCAGGTATACAGCACAGGAGACAATCATATACCTTACAAAGTGTTACACCTGATACTTCCAGGAACCACCTGGCACCATACATAGCTATTACAAAGTTATTGACTACATTTCCTAAGCTCTACTTTATATCCCCACGACTATTCTGTACTACCAATTTGTACTGTTTAATCCCTTTACCTTCTTCACCCAGTCCTCCAACCCCCTGCTCTTCTGGCAACCATCAGTCTGTTCTCTGTATCTATGAGTTTATTTCAATGTTTTTTGTTCATTTATTTTGTTCTTCAGATGCCATAGATAAGTGAAGTCATATGGTATATGTCTTTCTCTGACTGACTTATTTCACTTAGCATAATACCCTTTAGGTCCATCTTTGGGAGGTTTTCATTCTGTTTTTTCTATGACCCAGTAATATTCTATTATACATATATGTACCACATCTCTATCCAAGAGTCTGTTGATGGGTATTTATGTTGCTTCCCCATCTTGACTAATGGACAAAGTGCTGATTTTTGAAACAAACATTTTCTAAAACTAACTTGCTAACAAATAAACAAAACAAATATAAGCAAACAACCTCCCCACATATTCATTGAATATGTGCCATCCCTGCTCATACTCATGGAATCCGTAGGCCTATGGAGCTCACAAGCATGATCCAATAAAGAATCTTCCAAAAAGACCTATGAAACGGGTGATAAACACCTGACCTGGAGAGGCAGAGGATCCCTGGAAGGCGAGTTCACAATATCCCAGACCATTTTTCAAAAAATTCTGAGGAAATCAGAGGCCTTAAACAGGATTTCTGTTGTTTTGTTTTGTTTTGTTTCATTCATGGGCAATGACTGAAAATGCCCCTCCTCTCTATGTTCACCTGTCTCCTTAAGGGTCAATAGTTCAATAATTTCAGGATGCCATACTAGTCTACTCTTTCTAAAAGAATCATCTTCTTCTCTAACATTTTTGTCAAATAAAAATTCAAGAAACACTATAATGTGATAATTCCAGGGCCAGCTTCTTAGTACTCACTCAAAGAAAATTTGTTGAATTTGAGTCTGTGTCTTCAAAGAGAGGCAAAATTAATTTCAGCTCCACAAAATGACTGAAACGTGCAGAGAATGAAGTAATTAATTGAGTTTGGAGAGGTCAGGGACAGCTTTACTGAAGACGTTTCATTTGAACTTAGTCTCAGTGGAATTAGACACGCACCAAATAGGCAAAAGGTGCGGTGGGAGTTAGGGTGGGGCAAGAGGAAGGTTCTAGAATGGAAAGCACTTTGTTTTGATGTGAAGCCGTGGGAGATGAAGCTGGAAAGGGAAGCAGGGCACTATCAGGTTAAAAGCAACATCGGGCGGGGCAGGATGAGACCAACGACGATGGCCTCCTTCTCTGAACGAAGACTCTCGGGCAGAAATTTATGTCACTGGGGAAAATAAATCAAAGATCAAAGCGCCTGTCCTTGTTTGCCGCCCCCGCCCCCCGCCCCCAGAAAGAGAATAGATCTGCAGCAGGGGTCTGTTTATACACCAGCGTGTGGCAACCACAGCACCAGTGGCACAACTCTGAGAAGGCTCGAGTTTCCTGAGTCACAAGAAATGGTGCCCTGTCACGTAAAGCGGGAAGCGAGTCAGTGATCTTAGACGCGGCATCTTTCAAAACGCCGTTCAGGTGGAGGTCCTCGGGCTCCTGTCCTCTTGAACCCTCGCCAGGTTTAGTAGTGAATTGCAGTAAGCTGTACTTTTTTTTTTTTCTTTCCCCAAATGAAAAGGAAAGGAAGGGGGAGAGGATTAAAAAAAAAAAGTCTCCTTTTGTTTTCTCCGCTTCCCCGCCGGGCTTTCGATTCATTAGGAGTCGGTTACACTTGCCGGAGCTTCCCCAAAGCCGGCGACTGTGGCTTTTGCTGCTGGTCGCCACAGTAACACAAGCGCCGGCAGCCGCACTCTGTACTCAGCTTTTATTCCTGCGAGGGAGGCCTTCTAGCCTTCGGAAAACTCCCACCGCTGCCTGATCCAAATGAGAAGAGCGGTCTTTTAAACAATGCTCAGACCTTCAGACAGTAATTACTCTATCACTTGAAAACGTAATGCTCGTGTTTCATTGTGATCTCTTCATTGGTTCCTAGACCTCAGACTCCGCAGGGAATGTCACAAATTCACATGTTATCTCTGAAAAATAGATACAGCGCTTGCAACTCTGATGTACCTAAAAAGAGGTGTAGGGAAAAATAAAAGAAAAACAACACATTCATGTAGCCATACGGCTCCGTCTCAGTGATACATATGAGAAAGCGCAAACTGTAAGTTACACAAGAAAAAGGGTGAACATTTTTTACTTATTTTTTTTTTAACCATAGAACTCATCAACAAGCAAAACAACAAATGAAATAGTGGCGGGTACAATTAGGCAAGCTAGACAGTGGGGTACAATGAGAAGAACCAACAGACCATTGGAGCAAACAGAGATGAATTTGAAACCTGCCACTAATTAGCAGGGTGATCTGAATACTTCAAAATCCCTGAGACTCAATCTCTTCATAAATAGCTCATAAGATTGGGAAAATTGAATTAGACCATCTATTGGTGTAGATCCTTGAAGACGCAGGCATCGGGAAAGTTCCTTAGGGGAAACATCTGTGAGGCAAAGTGAGGAGGGAGCAGGTGGGGGCTGGGAGAGGCCTCGGACCAAAAGGCATTCGGCCCCTGTGAAGGAGAGAGGCAAAGAAGGATGGTTGCATGGAAGAGTCTTGAAAGTGGTTCTAAGAAAGTTTAGCAATGCCAGTGGGAAGTACTCCAAGCTTCAGTCACCCCTCAGAGAATTCTCCATCTTCCAGAAACAGCTGCCTTGGCATCCCTGCAATGCACGGTCATTGGTGGGGACTAGCCCATGGGAAGTGTGGCCTTGTAATACTGTGGTTTATAATAATACATATATAGGAGTATTTGGTCTTGGTCCTGTTTCTGGAACAAAGTTCCCAAAACCCTTGGAATTTCCTTAATGACTAGAGCATAAAAGTGTCTTTGTTATGTTAATTAGCTGACTTTTTGGAATGCCCCTAAGTCACTTAAAAATAGGGGAACGGTCCCAACCAACCCTGTGATTAGAGGATTGGAACTTTCGGTCTTACACCCCCATACCTTTCTGGAAGAGAGAGGGGCTAGAGATTGAGACGTATGGCCGACACTCATGATTTCACCAATGAAGCCCATATAATGAAGTCTCCATAAAAACCTAAAAGGACCAGTTCAGGGAGCTTTCAGATTGGCGAACTCGTGAAGATTCGGGAAGAGCGGTGCTCTGTGAGAGGGCGTAGACGCTCTGGGCCCTTTCCCCAGACCTTGTCCTAGCATCTCTTGCATCTGACTGTTCCTGAATTACATATTTTTTATAATAAACCAGTAATCTACTAAGTAAAATATTTCTGAGTTCCGTGAGGTGCTCTAGCAAATTAATCGAACCCAAGGAGGGAGTCATAGGAACCTCTATTTAGAGCCAGTCAGTCTTAAGTACAAGTAACAACCTGGGCCTGCAACTGGCATCAGAAGTTGAGGTGGTAAAGGGAGACAGTCTTGAAGGACCGAGTCCTTAACCTGTGGGATCTGACACTATCTTCAGGTCAATGGCGTGAGAATTTAGTTACATCCTATGTCCCCCAGCTAGTGTCCCAAATTACTTGGTTTTTGGGGGGAACTTCCTGTACATACACACGTCAGACTTAGTAATGAGAGCCCTTTCAGCCTACATACAAACCTAGGGAAGGACTTCGGAGCACAGCACCAGGAGCCAGGTGATTCCACTTACTGCTAAAGGAAATCAGAGAGATGTAGCCTCAAAGCCACCACCAATTGCATGTGGAAGCACTCTGCACAGTGATTGGCCTACAGAAGTCAACCCCATAAATGTATTTTTCTCCTTAGATGTCATTTTGTTCACAGATTGAAAGAACACTGTAGTTTTCATGGTTTTAATTCAATTTGAGAAGTTGACCTTCAGTTGATGGAATGTAACAAACACACTGCTACCATCTCCTTCGAGGTTGAAAAAAGCATGTTTTTCATCATCAACACTGAGGAGAGAAGATGAAAGGTCAGCAGTCCTCCAGCAAACACAGGTTCGCCACCCCAACTCACCGTCAGGAGCACAGTTCGCAGAGTAGCAATGTCGTGCTCAGGTTCATAGGTTAGGGGACAAAATGTTTTCAGCCAGTTTAGACAAGCTTATATCACAACCAACATGCTTTCAATTGATAAATCCCTACTCTTCTCGGTTCCACGTGTGCTAAAACATTTCATTCCCTGACATCCAGTAAAAACTGCTGCTGCTTCAGGGCATCAGCCTCAAGCTATTGTACCTTCCAAGAGAGGAGACCTCCAATATCAGCCTCTCTTTCTTAGTGATCAGTATTTTCGTGTGAAAACAAAAGTCTACAACTTTGCATCTTTATAGCTTTCTATTTCTCATAAAAACATCTTTATATAGGAATGTACAGGTACACAAACTTGTGTACAATGTACACAAACTTGGTTTCAGGTATCGGGAATCCCACACCAGACACTTTCTTACTAGCTTTTTGACCTTGAGAACAATAATTAACCTCTGTGAATCTCACTTTCTTTATACACAGACTTGAAATAATAGTGTCTTTACCTTGAAAAGCTGTCATGTGGTTTAAAGGCACTATGTGCAAAATCACATAGTACAATGTTTAAAACATAATAGGTGCTCAATCAATTATAACTAATGATATCTTTTCTAGACTCTTAACCCTAAGAAAACATACAGGAAAAGTGTTCTTTTATATGCACTATACAAGGGGGACCCTCAAAAAACAAAATTTATTCATAAAATATTGTATATTTATTCTTACATGTTTAGTCACCTTAAAGTATTCTCCATTTGATGCAATACACCTATCAAAATGTTTTTTCCACTGCTCAAAACATTTTTTGAATTCATCAATTTTGATGCCTTTTAGTGCTTCTGACATTTTTTGTTTCACCTCTTCCACATCGGCAAAATGTTTCGCTTTGAGGACTTTTTCATCTGGGAAAAAAAAAAATGTCGCTTGGGGGGAGATCAGGTGAAAGTGAGGTTGGGGCATGGGGGGTCATGCCATTTTTGGTCATAAACGTGCTGAGCAGTTAGCGTGGTGTGAGCAGCTGTGCTCGTAAATCACCCATCATGAAATGGGACAACACATTGAAAGAGTCTTCAAAAAAATTCACTGAAGCTGAATACATCCTCTCACAGCAACGCCAGATGGAACCCTGATACAGGTGGGTTCCTAGAACACTCACCTAGCAGAGGAAGCCTGTACCACAATGGACCCGCCCTCCAGAAGATAATTCCGATTTGGGGCGGCCTCCCTCCTATAATGCCATATAACATCAAAAAACCATAACAGTAAATTCTTATAATAATTAATGTCATTATAACAACTTAGTAAATCTACAATTATGGGTTGATAGTTTAAAACAGTAAACGGAATTTTTAAAATAATGATAAACCTCAAAAATCTAGAAGTAGGGTTGTTCTCTGTCTTAGAGTCAGTCCTATGATATGCTTTTATTGAATTGTACACGTAAAATTAGAAGGTAAATGCTACCAAATATTTGCTACCAGTTGCTTCATAAGCATCTTCCAGATCAAAGCACAGCTAATCTTTACAAACTAGAAGCAGAGTGTCAGCATTAGATATTTTTCCTACATCTTCAATATTTTCTTAGTTTTTTCATACTTTGATTTTGCATGCCCGAGTCCAAGTATATACTCCTTTTCAACCAAATTGACTTATTCTTTCCCCCAGGAAACAGGGTCTTCTCTGAAATGTATGGATCCTCTCCTGCCAAGAAGAGAAAAGTCTTTATCTTAATCAGGTCAAGGCCCCTCCTTGCTAGGCCCAGAGGTTACTCAGCAGTAGCTGGTACAGAGAATGATTCCTGCTCTGCAACTGTCTGTTACCATGGAGACATGCTAATTAGTGAATGATGAGAAAGCAAAGGAGTTCAGGGTCTCTAAAACCATGAGCAAGAAAGGGAAATGAATGGAAAAATATGGATGAAGAGAAATTAGGGGATCTTAAGGGGCAAATTGTAGGTAAAGGAGTCCTGGAATGATAGGGTCATAATGAAGAAGTGAAAGAGGGTTATGAGGACAGAATATCAATGACAAAGACTCATAGATTGTGAGTTTGAAGAAGTGAAGGGTAGAGACTATAGTTTAAGGGAAAAAATGGAAAACTCCAGTTGTGTCAAGTGCAAAGTTACAAGATGACAGAATGTTAAGGACCTGAATTTTACAGGTGTTGAATGACAGGAATATTTCTTTCTAAAGAGAAAAAAATGTGACATTTAGTACCATGAAAATAGATTGCAAATCTTTGCAGACATTTCTCTGCTACAACTTGAATTCACATTTGCCGACCTATCATAATTTGCTTGGTGGAGTGTCAATGTGCCAGAGTGTGGTTTTCCTGTCCAATTCTCCGAAGCAAATGTGCCCTTGGATTTCTATATCAAGATCTTCAAGAAATAACATCATAGAAAAGGAACATAGGTGAGAATTTTTCAAGAGCTCTGTTCAAAAAAGATAATACAGAACCCTGGCTGGTGTGGCTCAGTGGACTGAGCACTGGCCTGTGAACCAAAGGGCTGCCCCGTTCAATTCCCAGTCAGGGTGCATGCCTGGGATGTGAACCAGGTCCCAAGGAAGGGGGCGCTAAAGAGGCAACCATATACTGATGTTTTCCTCCCTCTCTTCCTCCCTCCCTTCCCTTCTCTAAAAATAAATAAATAAAAGCTTTTAAAAAATAAAAGGGATAATATAGAGATAAAAGAAGGGTGTATGAGCACCTACATATCTTGGGCATTTTGAGAACTTGGCTAGGCGATAACATCTATCATCCAAAGAGATAATTCCATGTTATTTTAATATAAACACTTTCTATTTTATTTTATTTTATTATATGTTATTTATTACTCATTATTGGTGACTATACTTGAATGAGAGGTATTTTATGCAAATGTAAAGACAGTGCTGACTTCCAATAAGCAGAATATGCAAACTACCTGTGAAAGTCAAGGTATTATGACCAGAATCCGCCCAGATATGAAGGAAAAGAGCTGGTCCTTTGTGTTAATTGGAGGAGCGTTATGTAGTTAGGTAAGTGTCACGTGCAAACTTAATCTCATCTGCCCTGTCCATGAACGAATTCATAGCATTCTACACCTTGGAAATTACCTCCAGCCTTGGATTTCCCTGCCTTCGGTTTTCTACGAATCCCATCTACCCAGATTGTCTTCCATCTTATAGATTCCCTCTCATCCTTCAACTCCAAATCAAATACCATCTCTTCCGTAGAGGCCTGCCAAGACCTTCACAAGTAGTTAGCAGTGAATATCCAACTTAATGGACCTGCAGCACTTTGTACCTGCCTCTCTTGTGGAGTTTAATTCTTGACATTTTGACTATTTGTTTAAATAACGGTCTATCGGAGATTGCACACTCCTCAAGGACAGAGACTATCTTTTTTGCACCTTTATATTCTCCAGTATCACCGGCATGCAAACAGTGCTTAAAAAATATCAGGCACTTGTTAAATATTTATTGGATGAGTATTTATAGTAAACTATAACTGGTAACTAATTTTTATAGTTATTTAAATTTTATAAATGACCCTCGTGCCAATAAAGTGTAAGCTTATTAAATGTTCATGTCTCTTGCTCATCTCTCTCTTTCAGACATTAACTCAACAAATGCTCAATTAAACTTTGTTAAATGAATAGCGAGATCCAGAATTATCCAGAGACCTTGCCTTCCTTTCAAAATTAACAGTTCCTTAGCAACAGAACAATGCCTAAAAATGTCTCTCCTCTGTCAATAGAAATCTAACTCTGTCAATACATGCATATTAAAAGATAAGCTTTCATGGTCAGTGAATTTTCCGTTGGAGCTGACAAATACCAGAAGTGAATGTTCTAGAAGCTACAGGTGTTCCCAAAACAAATCAGGCCTGATCAGTTAGATGGGCACACAGTCCAGAACCAATCCCAGTTCTAACACCTGAAGGAGCCGCTCTCAGGGGGAAGCAACTGGGGTGGAGCTCACCTGACTGGAGAGGAAGCAAAAACATTGACCTTCTTCAGCACGTTGGCTTCATTTCTATCATTCTGCTTTCTCTAACGTCTTTCAGTAACGCTATTAACCATCACCAAGTCAATGAATATAACATTAAAAACGTTTTTGAAAAGCACCATTTGACGGAGACAGCGCCATGGGCTCTGGAACATCACCTGCCCTTCCTGCTTTGCTCGCAGCCTTGCTTCTAAGGAGTCAACTGCGTGAAGGAAGCACTCAAATTTATAGGCACAGCATACAAAAGTCCGAATGGCTCTCTACCTGCAAAATATCTCTCCAACAATCCTATCAGGTTAGTTTTGTGTCTAAACTCCCATAATATGTCCTGGCTGGTGTGGCTCGGTGGATCAAGTGCTGACCTGCGATCCGAAGGGTTGCTGGTTGGATTCCCAGTCGGGGCACATGCCTGGGTTGTGGGCCAGGTCCCCAGGAGGCGGTGCTCAAGAGGCCACGCATTGATGTTTCTCTCTCCCTTCCCCTGTGTCTAAAAATAACTAAATAAAATCTTCAATAAAATAAAATAAACTCCCATAATATGAATTATTGTAGGTGAAAAATGTAATGGCTCACATTAAAAAACATCATATTAAGTCTCATCATCTAAGAATACCGACCGCGAGACCCAGGGCAGAGCCATTGGGGTGGGGCAGAGAGAAAGGGGAGGCACACAAGGCCCTGGGAAGGAAAGCAGGCCAAGTGCTAATGCTTTAGTGGAAGAACATAAGCAATAGGCAATCAGCTTGAATACTGAGTAACTGAAGACCAGAAGTCAGGAAGATAAAAGGAAGAGGGCCAGGGAAGAAAAATGGAGAGAGCTAAAAACAAATTGAATTATCACACAGTTTTGACTGAGGACAACTACAGCGAAAGTGAAAATCAGGTGCTGTTGCTCTGGGCCTCTACACACAAAAATATGGCCCCGCCCTCCGAATGAGAGCTAGAGCACCGTACATAAGACCACCTCCTGCTGCCGAAATATATGGTGATTATATATTCGTAAATATGGTGTGTATGTACATGCCCAATCAGGTCATAAACTCAGGGGTCCTCATAAAAAATGCAAGTCAGAAAGTCTTACCATAGAATTTAAATGAAAAATATTCTATGAACTTCTGAATTTCATTTCCATGAATTTAGTTTGTTTCATATCTACAACTGCTTCATTAATCCTGGTCATACATTTGAAAGATTTATTTGGTCACAAATGCATGCTCCTAAACAAGAGAACAGAAGTAGATCAGGGTGAATTCATTACTTCCAAGTATAAAAACCCTAGATTATTATTATCGCAACAATATTATGTCCACGTATGTCAGGCAGCACACTTAGTATCTGATTGCGAAGAGACCAATTTGTGAAAACACCTAACTATTACATAATTATTACTTTAACTCCACACAAAATAGTTTTGCAAATTTTCAAAAGACTCCCATTTCTTAGAGCAATGGAACATTTGTATTTGAGATAGCATATATTTTTCCAGACATATTGAAGAATTACCATAAATATCATTTAGTCTTAACATTACAAGTAGATTTGCTATGTGAATATATTGTACAAAGACCAATGCCTGGAACTTAAGTTATAATTTACTTTGTAATCACAGAAACTATAATTTAGGAAGTATCCAAGAGCATGAAAAAACAACTGAATGACTGGACAACTCAGTTAGTTTATTTGCCTTGAACATCTCTGCCATAATCATTCAGAATCCCAAATTCCTCCACCACAAATAGAATCCCTGCTTCTACTTCCTCTTGCAGATTGTCTATGAACAGTCTGGACTTATGGCATAATGCTACTATCTGGTTCCTTCTTACCATTCCCCATGCTTCTCAGTGGCTTCTGACACTTTCTCAATCTTTTCAGATTTTTAGTTTCCATATTGTGTTTTTGAATAACAGAAAGATTACATAGAAAAAAAGAATAAACCTTCTTCCAACTCGCCAACTTCTTCTTAGGCCATTTGGACTGCTGTAACTAATTGCCACAGGCTGAATTACTTACAAACAACAGAAATTTATTTCTCTCACTTCTGGAGGCTGGAAGTTCAAGATCAGAGTGCCAATACGATTAAGTGAGGGCTCTCGTTCAAGCGGAGACTTATTGCTGCATCGTCACATGATAGAAAGGGCTAGGGGGCTCTCTGGAGCTTCTTTTATGAGGGCTCTAATTCTATTCATGAGACCTCAAGACCAAAGGCCCCACCTCCTCACACCGTCACATTGGGTGTTAAGATTCAAACCATGTGACTTTTGGAGAGACGTAACATTCAGGTCGTAGCACCTTCCATCATACCTAAGGGTAGGATCCAACTTCTGAGTGAATAAGGGGAGAGAAGCCAAAAGGACTTTCAAAAGTACAAAAATATAAGACGAAAATAAATAAGAACAGGGAAGAAATGATTAGAGGCTCACAGTGAGTAATAAACTAGCAGGGCGTTAACACAATGCTGTAATGTTTACGAAACAATTCAAATATTAAAATACTTAAGAACAATCACTTTCTCCATATTAATTAGCTTTAGTCAGACCTTTATCAAGACGCAGTGCCCTGTATTAGGATCTGTAAAAGAGAAATGGAGAATTCAGAGAAGATTCAGTACACTGCCTCCAAGATGATTAAAGTGCCGGGAAAAGCTCAGGGGAGTTTCATTCCTGTCCTCAGGTGTGTAAGGGGCGCCCACACAGAGTACAGTGACCATGGGAGCAGGGAATCGACGCCAGTACAAGGCACGGGCATTGGATTCAGACGTTATCTGTCTCTGAGTGTTATTGATGATTGTTTCAAACAATGAGGTGCATTACGGACTCCCTTTCAAAGATCCTTCAAAATAAGGTCATTTTTTTCATCTCTGTGTACCTACGAGAGGAATGGGTAAGATGGTTTCTCTAGTTCTCTAGTTCATTAATTCTTGATTATCTGTGATTCTATAATGATGTATCAATTATTCAAACAATTTAGAGAAAAGCAATTTTTCTCTTGTACAGCTGATATTTAAATATCAGATACCCGATACCATATCCTAGTTTCAGGGTCTCTTCAACTGAAAGGCAGCTCAATATTGAAATTTTATTATCAATGGTACCAATATAAATATTTAATTTTGTTAGGCCTTGTAAGAACTTAAAGTTTGTCCTGAACTAGGGAAATATACACTTGTTTAAAGAGAATCAATCGAATTTTCTGTGCTCTAATTCTAATGACACGTTTCTCTCTCCCAAACCTGCTGAGTCACTTTACACCAGTGAAATAGATTAATTTCATAATGACACAAACAGGGCACAATTGAAAAAAAAAGTGAAATAATTGTATGTTACCATGGAGCCTTTCCTTTAGAATTTAGAATTCTTTTAATCTTTTTCTTTTTATTGTCAAAGGCAAACACCAGAAGAAGATAAATACCTGTTTTCTTATTATTCTTTCCCCAACATTGAACAGGCATTCCTATTGTGGGATATTTTTTTCCTCAAAAAAAAGAAACATACAGTGTATGTAATTCATCAGGATATCTCTAGAAGAAACTATGTATTTTTTATTTTTAATGAGAAAACAAATTAATTATTGATATTTCCAAATTTTTTAATATTTATACTTTTTAACAAAAATAGTTAAAATAGTAAAAATAGTTTTCTTCATTTTTATTTGTTGATTTTTAGAGAGAGAGAGGAAGGAAGAAAGAGAGAGAAAGAGAAACATGGATTCGTTGTTCCGCTTATTCATGTTTTCATCGGTGGCTTCCTGTGTGTGCCCTGACAGGGGATGGAACCCCCAACAGCAGTTTACCAGTCCTGCACTCTAACCAACTGAGCTACCCAGCCAGGTCCAGTAAAAATAGTTTAAAAAAAATACAAACAAAATATGATTATAGAAAGGTAAACTTTAGTTCCTAGAAGATGGAGACCAGATTACCTTTTAGAACCCCTTAGAAAAATATTCAAGGAAAAACCAAATGAATGCAAGAGAACTTAGAAATAGTACAAAAAAGCAAACAAACCAACCATGACCAGTTACCTCTCGCATGCCCCCAACAGGGGACTTGGCCTGCAACCCAGGCATATGCCCTGACCAAGAATTGAACCATCAACCTTTCGGTTTACTGTACAATGATCAACCAACTGAGTCACACCAGCCAGGGCTGAAAAGTGGTTTTAAAAATCTGGTTTTTAAACATTATCTAGAGTTAACTGTATTATATTTCATTAATACTTTAGACTTATTCCACCAATGTCAAATAAAAGGTGACTTTTCCCAGTGCTAACGTTTTAAACATACCAAGTAACTAGTAACATTTATTGCTTATATACCCCAAGGGTATAAAGGTTACTAAGGATAGAATTCAAATAAATTTATTGAATATAATATTTGATCCAAGGGAAATGCCATTTTCATGGTTATACATATTCCCTTAGGTAAAATATTTATCTGTAGCTGTATCTATAAAGACAAAATAGCATAGGGTAGGATATCATTTAATGAAATTATAGAAGTTACTGAATTACTATTGCTACTTTTTTTCTTAAGTGGACGTTTTTATGATTTCATAGGTTCAGCCTAGAGTTTTATATAAAGTTAGTGGTCAAAAAATATCACTGGTTTATTTGGGAAGAGGGAGGTGTCTTCATCTGCACAATCTCTCCATTTGCCTTTGTTCCCTAAATTCAGACAGGTTCAAAAAATTAAGAACTTTTGCACTTTGAAAGATGCTGTTTACAAAATTATGACATAAGCCCCAGACTGGGAAAAAGTATTTGCAAAACATATATCTGATAAATGACATGCATCCAAAACAAAATTTAAAACTCTCATAACTCAGAAAGTATACAGCCCAATTTTTTTAATGGAAAAAAAGATTTGAACAACTTACCGAGGAAGATTTACGGATGGTAAATAAACACATGAATAAAAAAGTTTACATTATTAGTCATTAGGGAAATGCCAATTAAAGCTATACTGAGATATCCCTACAAACCAACCAGAAAGGTAAAAAATTTAAAACTCTCAATATCAAGTGTCAGTGAGAATGTGGAGCCACTGGAATTCTTATCTTCTGTTGCTAGAATGTAAAACGTTTCAGCCACTTTGGAAAGTAGTTTGGCAGTCACAACGTTAAACACGCACTTGCTGTGTGACCTATCAACCCCTTGCAAGTATTTGCCCCGAAGTCCTGAAAAGACAGAGGCCTGTAGGTTAATTTTTACAGCAGCCGTCTTCGTAATTGTTAAAACTGGATACCCAAACGTCTATGAGCTGGTGAATGGATAAAATGTGACACACAATGGAATTTTACACAGAAAATGAAAAAGAACAAATTATTAATACATGCAACATGAATGTATCCTAAAAGCATTATGCTAAGTGAAAGAAGTCAGAGACAAAGAAAAATCTACATATGATTCAATTTGTAAAACATTCTGAAAAAGTCAAAATTAAAGGGACAGAAAACAGGTCTGGTGGTTACGAGGAACTGGGAATAAGAAAGGGGGTTAATTACACAGGCACATGAAACAGGTTTTAGAATGATAGAAACATTCTGCGTCTAAATTGTGATGGAAGTTACACGACTGTATACATTTTCAAAACTTAAATTATATATTTTTAAAGGATTACTTTTACTTTATATAAATTGTACCTCAATAGACTTGACTTTTTCAAAAAGGGTGTGTGTGTGTGTACATCTATGGTGTGTGCACGGCAATGACGAAGCCGCTTCCCCTCCAACAGTGATAAGAACTGTTAGGAAGGATTAGGTCATGTGCCAGCCACAGTAACATTCTGTTTCACTAGTTCACTCTGTGCCATTAAGGCATTTTAAAAAGAACAACTGCTACCCACAACCACCACGAACTGGCACGGCCCCACCTCCACCCCCAGTCAAAGAAGCCAGCTTTTCCCATTTACTGCACTGGGGGTTTTTGCACTCTTTCCCTTTAACTGTTAAATGGACCAGTTGGTGGCTCAGCCGCCCCCACTTGTCCTACCGTGTTTCACAAGCTCTTTTACAGGATCTTAAACTTAACTGGAGTCATTTTCTAAAGGGCAATAACGGAAATGTTCGGGGAAGATTGCAGTGCACAAATGCATAATAAAGCTTTTACTTAAATGGAACCTACCCACAAAAGTAGGAACCCCAACATCACCACAGCAGGGCCATGGTGGTGAGGGCTGTGGAAAAAATATGATCAGGAAGATTCATTTCCACTTTACTTGAGACCTTTTCCTGTAATTCCTTATATAAAAATCTCTTTTTTTCCCCTTGACCATTAATACTGATAATTATATCTGTATTTCTTAAGAATATTATGAGTTGCCATTTCTGCATAGTAGCAGATTGAATTTATTCACCTTACGGATATATTATTATCACAGATAATAACTGCAGCATGATAATTATCATTAATTATTCATTTGGATTAAGAGGAAAATAGGCTTGTATTCAAGGGTCTTCCAGAGCACCGTTCATTGTTCCTGAGCCCTGTGTGCCAGTGTGACTAATTCATACTCTTTTCAGAGCCACTGTTGACATCTGAAGGGTCCCATATGTATTTATTTGAAGATATAATAAAAGGAATAAGTGCACCATTTCAGGATGGAGTCACTAAAATAGACATATGGTTTCTTCTTGGCCCTTGAAGGGAGGGTATGCAATTGTGTGTTAAACTCCGGCTGCCGTAAGTGTTGTTCCGTCAATGTGTATGCATTCCTGTCCTTTGCATCCTCACCTCAGACTATTTAAGCTCATAAAAGCCTGTATATTTACATAACAGCTTTTTGCAAAAATAATAATGTGGTAAGTCATATACTTTATCCTTCATTGAATAAAATGTTTTCGAACAGTTGTTTTCCTTGCGTTTGAAGTTGTCTTAGGGTTAATATGGAGAAAGAGCCTCTGCAAAGTTTAGAAAATCTGTAGAAATGTCAAGAAGACAGAGCAGATGGAAAAAGGAAAGAGGACAGTACGTCTTATAAATACACATCCTTTTCAGTGCTGTAGCTAACGCACGCCGAAATTGAGACATGTGTATATTCGTAGTGTCTCTTTTGTTTCTTCCCTTCTCTTAGTCCTTATTTTTTTGTAATCTGCCATTCATAGTCATACTTTTAAAGTGGATATCAATAATAGTTTGAAAATTATGCCAGTAGAGCTAACATTTAACACAAGATGCACTTACTGAGTGTCCTTATTAGAACTGCCCTTTTGAAGTAAGGGTAGGGTTGTTTTCCTTTCTTTGTCTCTATTGGTAATGCAAGAGAGAGGCTAATAACACTGTGCTAAATGTCGCTTTTTGTTTTTTTAGAGATTCTTGTGCTTTTATTTGTCAATATATTTTCAAACCACCATTTATTTTTTCCTCCCAATATTTCACTGGGGTACTCTAGTGCAGACAGTAGTTTCATAGATGAGGAAGTTGAGGTACCAGAAGATGAAGCGGTGTTTCATGAGAAGGACACAGTGGTGGGACTAGATCAGGAAGCCCTGTCTCCTGGCTCATTATTCCTCTTCCTGCACCTTTCTGAGCACAGCTGTGCATTGTCTGATGTAGATGATGAAGAAACATAGGGAAGGACTTTGAAAACTCTGTCAGATAGAACTGCTCTGTATTCCAGAGCAGGGAGGGACCCCAGGAGCATTGACTCTGAGGCTCTGCTGGTGTTATTCAGTGCAGTTTCTGTTGTTGCTGACGATAGCCCCTAATTATCCATTCTCCATCCACTTTTCACCCTAATGTACAGGGTGGGACAAAAGTAGGTTTACAGTTGTGAATATTCAAAACACAGAGTTAAACAAGCTACTGTAATAATCATAACCTGCATGTCTTTTTCCTTAGGAACAACTGTAAACTACTTTTGTCCTCCCCCCACCCCGAGCCCTGGGTTCATGTGTGGTCACTCAAGTCTGATGGCGAACTGGTCAGGGGCACCTTTGCGAGGAGTTTGCTCATGCTGTTGTAATGCAAGCTGTGTTCTTGAATAGAAATCTCACTTTTAATGTAACATACTTATAATAATAATTACTAGTACTTAATACTATAGCCCAATAACTGCAATATGGGAAGTTTACACATTATCTGCAGAGAAAATAAGTGTGCCTGAACAGCTCTCCTTTGCTAAGGAGTTGTTTAGGAGGAAGTCTCAATCTATGAGTTAGTTTCTTTGATAATTACCTAAGAAAAGAGTCTTTAAAACATATCTTCTTGGAAATTTGGACATTAAATTTTCTATCTATTCATCCTACAAGTATTTACTAAGTAGCCACTTTGGTACCAGAGTCTCTTCTAGTTATAACAGGGGGAAAACTCTGAATAACACAAGCCCCTAGGTCTTAGTTCATTCAGATTGCTATAATAGAATGCTGTAGACTGGGTGGCTTCTAAACAACAGAAATTTATTTCTCACAGGCCTGGAGGCTAGGAATTCCAAGACCAAAGTGCTGGCAGATTTTTTTGTCTGGTGAGAATCCACTGCTTGGTTCACAGATAGCCATCTTCTCACTGTGTCTTCACATGGTGGAAAGAAGGAGGAAACTCTCTGGGTCCTCTTTCATAAGGGCACTAATCCCATTCATGCGGGCTCCACCCTCTTGACCTCATCACCTCCCCAAGGTCTCACCTCCTAATATGATCACACTGGGGATAGGTTTCAACATATGAATTTTGAAGAGACGCAGACATTCAGTCTATACTACACTATGCCCTTGGGCAATGTACATTCAGTGGGGGAGACAGATGAAACACAAATATTTCTTATTTCATAGTACGAAAATGTTATACAGAAAAATAATGTAGAGAGAGGCAGCAAAGATGAACAGGCATAATTGGGGGCAGCTCCTTAAGATGGGAGAGTGAGAGAAGGCACGGCTAGGGAATGTGAAATATGAAATGGGCAAAAATGTTACTGTGGATAGATTGAGGTCATCCCAGGCAGAAGGCCAGCAAATGCAAAGGGATTCTTATGCACGAGGGCTTTCACAGAGGAATCAGAAGCATCTTGTACCAGATAAAATGTTATTGCCAATAGCCCTGGCTGGTGTGGCTCGGTGGACTGAGTGCCGGCCTGTGAACCAAAGGGTCGCCAGTTCGATTCACAGTTAGGGCGTGTACCTAGGCTGCGGGCCAGGCCCCCAGTTGGGGGTGCATGAGAGACAACCACACATTGATGTTTTTCTCCCTCTCTTTCTCCCTCCCTTCCCCTCTCCCTAAAAATAAATAAAATCTTTTTAAAAAATGTTCTTGCTGACTATAATTTGTTGTCAGCCTCTTTAATTTTACTCTGAACATTTTTTCTCTCTTGCTCTGAATTTATTCTCTTCTGGCTGAGCCTCTTTGATCTGATTGTTTATGTATTTCTTTTTGGCCATGTTATCTTGACATTTCTGTCAAACCCCTAAAATCAGATTCTAAAAATGGAATAGTCTTGTAATAGTCATGATCACTTGAATATAAAATAACCTGGCACATGAAAAAAACACAGCAGTGAATTACAGTTGCTTTATGGTTGAATTACAGTAAGTTGTGATGGATTTTGGAGGAAGAGGCCACATTGCACAAATGTCTCTCCTGATGCTTTTCCTTTTTCTGAAAAGAATACTGACTTTAAATCAATCATACTTATAAAAATAGCTAAGAGCTAGTTCTTCTTGAAAGTCTGCATTGTACAAAGGCTCCACTGAGCATTTCAGATGTCATTTCTAATTCATGCAGTGACCCTAGAGAGGAGGTACCAGTACTCCCATTTTCAGGAGAGAAAGCTGAGACTCAGGCGGAGTAACTACCCTAAAGTTGTCCAGCTAAGTTCCCCTTGCTCCAAAGCTGTGCTCTTAACCATCATCTCCTTTTACAGTTGGGAGGTTAGAAGGAAGTCTCAGCATGGGGAGACATGGTCAGATATCTGTTTAAAACAGAGGGTTCTGGCAACGGTGTGCAGAGTGGATCAGAAAAGAATGAACCTGGAGTTAAGAGAAGTGGAAGATAACTTCAGTTTAGGAGGGAGAAAGACCTTCAACTAACAGCATTGTCAATAGTGATTACAGTAACCATCAGCTACCCTCTGGAGGATGACTGTGGAATCTAATATCCAAAATCAGGAGAATATGGGTAGAAATTCATGTTCAAATAAGCCACAGAATAATAAATTTTTATGTAATGTTTTATTTAATCTTCCTATAGCAGAACACTGCCCTCTATTGCTCTTTGTCTTGTGGCTCTCAATGGTCCCAACTATACCAGAAAAAAAGTACCATCAATCAGTGGGCACAGCTGTTGAAAGTGTGGAATGTGCCACCAGCCGACCAATCAAGGGGTCTCGAGGAAATTGTCAGTTCACAAAGGCACTCAGGAATCCCAGCCAGTTCTCCTAAAGCAAATACAGGCTTTAGCCTTCTGCCCTGGCAGAAATGATAAAGAGCTCTGCTGTACAATTGTAGAATTGTACAATTCTCAAACTTTATTGGAAATTTTAGTAACTGTAATTCAGTTCCCTAATCTAAATAGCTATACTGAACACACTGAATATACTTTTTTGCCTTGTTCTTGAAAAGATGGAATAATTATGAATATAAATGGCTTCTACTTCCTTCATGTAAAAAAGGCATTATATACATATAAGTCAAATAGAGTATAACAGAGAAATAGATACAGTGCAATAATGACAAGAAACCATAATATCTGTGTGGAGGTTGATGCAAAATTGCCACTCATTACTCGAACAGGGAGAAAGTTAGTAGGCAATTAGCAACAGCAAGTGCCAAGTGGAAGGATAATTTGTAAGACAACAATAAACATAGTCTATACCAATGAGACAGAAGGAAAGAGGAAGCAGAAGTGCCAATAAAACAAGCATAGCAACCAAGGGAAGGACTGCGTTAGCCTGAGAAAATAAAACAAATCTTTCGCATCCCTAAGCCTAAATTCCAGCCTTTTCGATTTTTGTTCTGGATTAGTGCAGTGACAACAGCCAAGTTTAGAAAATTCCAGCAATGCTAAGCCACACTATGGGACGAAGCTTGCTTTCAGACAACGAAGCATCACCAGGGTTGATTCACAGAGCAAGCAAGCTCCTCTGAAAAAGGGGAGCTATAAAAATAGAAGGCAATGATTCAGCCCTTGAAAATCAAAGACCCAATAATTATACAGTCAGTGAAGAAGGACCTGAGGGATATAAATCAGTCAGCTCAGCTACATCCACACACAGGAAATAATTACAGTGAAGAATTTTTAAAATTAAGAAACACAATGATTGACAGCATAATCTCAGAACATCTAACATTACTAATTTTTGGTATTTACCCAACCTAAAGCATTCTGGACCAATTAAAATATGTCTTAGTTTCAGTGATCTTTAGAGAGACTATAATTTTCCTCATAATCTATTCATTGCACAGAGAAGTTTTTTATACATGTGTAGATAACTATTTATGTGTCATATATACAATGAGTGAAGTCTGCAAATAGGAACACATAAGAACAATTCTTAAGCGATTTAAGAAATTCTTCAATGTGTACTTTGCGACACACTTCCTACACATAATCTCTCAGCCCTATAAGGCGAGTGCTCTTATTTCATATCTTATATATGAAGAAGCTGAGCCTCAAAACTTTAATGTCTTGCTCAGAATAAAGCTGGATTTTAAACTCTTATCTGTTAGATTGCTGAGCCTTAGCTCATAACAGTAGGGGCACACAACACAGGGATGAACAAAAGTAGGTTAAATTACCAGCTATCATTAAAAGATAAATCATAAGGATACAAAATAATAACAAGAAGATAAATAATTCAATAATTAATAAATAATAATACAAGAATGAACAAACTCTGTTTCACATACTCTCAATCGAAAACCTACTTTTGCCAACCCGTTTAAATTATAGTTGAGAAGAGCATTCTGGAATTCAGAGTCAGACAGACTAAGTTAGAATTCTGGCTCCGTTCCTGCCACTCTCCTATTTAAAATTATTCAACAGATTCGTTTGCTTGATCCCCACAATAGCTCTATAAGGAAAGAATAATGATGATTTTCCTGAAGGTAATGATGAGTGGTGGGGACAACAATGAAAATGGTGAGGAGGAGGGTGGTGATAGTGGTAATAATGTAAATATCCATTTTACAGATTAGAAAAAAATGAGAGGTTAAGTAACCTGCTTGGAGATACCTGGCTAAATGAGAAGCCAAGTTAATCTTGACTAGTAAGACTCTGATTTTAACAACTCTACTACAAATCCTGGAACATTCTTTCCCCATCTAAGTACCACTGTTCACATCTCAGGTGTGTTAGCTTTTTTAATTGCTGCATAACAAATTTCCACATATTTAGCTGTCTAAAACACACACTGATCATCTTGCAGTGGCCATGAGTCAGGAGTCTGACTACAGCCTAGTTGGGTCCCCTACTCACGGTGTCACCAGGCTGCAATCTGGTGTCAGCTGGACTACATCCCTATCTAGAGCTCAGAGTCTCTTTCCAAGCTCATGTGGTTGTTAGCAGAATTCAATTCCTTGTGGTTTTAGGACTGACATTCCTGCTATCTTCCTGGCTGTCAGCTAGGAGCCTTTCTCAGCTTTCAGAGGCCCCCACAAGTCTTCACCATGGGGCGCTCTGATAGACCCTCTCACAGTACGGCAGCTTTCTTCTTCAAAGCTAGAAGACAATTCTCTGACTTCTAATCTCTTTTAAAGAGCTCGCCTAATTAGGTCAGGCTATCCAAGATAATCTTTCTGGTTACTTAAAGTCAACTGATTAGGATCTTTAATTACATATGCAAAATCCCTCCACATTTGCCATCTGACATAATATAACGTACAGGAATAATATT
This sequence comes from Mormoops blainvillei, assembly GCA_004026545.1. NCBI lineage: Eukaryota > Metazoa > Chordata > Mammalia > Chiroptera > Mormoopidae > Mormoops > Mormoops blainvillei. Next base: position 35,846 of record PVJD01007873.1, read on the forward strand.
CTATCATCTTTGCCCTATTCCATGGATAGAGGTAAATTACTGGTCCCAGCCTCACTCAAGAGGAGGGGATTACACAAAGACAATGTTCACTGGGGTTCATCTTAGAGTCATGCCTACCACGTCAGCCTTAACATCACTTCTTTAGGAGCTCTTCGCCGTTCCCTACAGCTGAATTACACTCCAGCTCCCGTGTCTGTACTTTCCCATCATGGGATTCATCCCACAGCGTTGCTTTGGTTCCCTCCCTGCTGGATGTCAAGTCCTTTCAGCCAGAGATTTGTCTCGTTTACTGCAGTGTCCCCAGCATCCGTCTCAATGCCTGGCATTTTGTTATCATGTGATAAACAGGAGCAATTATTATTCAAACAGTGTTTCTTCATAAATGTTAGTGCCTGTCAATAAGATTTAAATATTAAATATCATATTACATTTTATACAGTTCTCATATTCACACAATATTTTCACAGGCATATATAATAACTCAAAAATCTACATTATCAGTTATACCTCAAAAAAGCCGAGGAGAAACACCACAAAAATCTACATTACACTGAGAAACAATACATAGAACAAACATGATATTTATGCATCATCACTAACAGCAGATTTATTTCTATTTTATTTTATTGTTGTATTAAATTTATTGGGATAACATTGGTTAATAAGATTATATAGGGTTCCAGGGTAGATTTCTATGATACATGATCAAGTATTGCATTGTGTGCCCACCACCCAAAGTCAGATCATCTCCCATCGTTATATTTGGTCCCCTTTAGCATTTTACTATTCCCCTATCCCCCTTCCCTCTGGTAACCACCATAATGTTGTCTGTATCTATGAGTTTCAGTTTTATATCCCACTATGAGTGAAATCACATGGTTCTGACGGACTTATTTCACTTAACATAATATTCTCAAGGTCTCTATGTTGTTGCAAATGGCACTACAGTATTTCATCTTTTCTTATAGTTGAACAGTATTCCATTGTGTGTATTACCATGTCTTCTTTATCTAATCATCCAGCAAATGACACTGGTTATTTCCATGTCTCGGCCACTGTGAATAGTACTGCAATGAACATAGGGGTGCATATATCTTTGTAAATAAATGTTTCCAAGGTTTTTTTGGGGGTAGAAACCCAGATGTTTGCTGTGTCATATGTTAACTCTATTCTTAATTTTTTGAGGAGCCACCATACTGTTTTTCATAGTGGTTGTACCAGGTTGCCTTCCCACCAACAGTGAATGAGAGTTCCTTTTTCTCCCCACCCTCTCCAACGCTTGTTGATAATTTGTCTATCAGATGATAGCCATTCTAACAGATGTGTGGTGGTACCTCACTGCAGTTTTGATTTGCATTTCCCTCATAGCTAGTGAAGTTGAGCATCTTTCCATATATCTGTTGGTCATTTGTATGTCTTCTTGGGAGAAGTGTCTGTTCAGGTTCTCTGCCTATGTTTTAATTGGATTGTTTGTTTGGTAAGAGCAGATTTCTGATTCATTTATTTTCTCTCTTTTTCCAATAGAGATATTATCATACTTTCAACATGAATTATATTTTCTAGTTTCACAATGCATTATTAAGAAAGCAAAACTGCAAGTTAAATCTTTCAGTGTTAAATAAATGGATAAAGAAAATAAATTTACCTAATTAAAGACTGGAAAAATAGTCCTAAATTCAGGGTTAAAATAACAAAAGTGCAAACCATGAAAAGATTATGTTACCGCAATGTTAAAAAAAAATACCTCCAGACAAGGAAGTCTATAAGAAAACAAAATAGAATATTTTGTAACAAAGTAAAGGGCAAAGTTGAGGTGACAGAAAAAAGAATTGTGGGGAGGGGACATGTTTCGAAGTCCCAAATCATAATTCTACCATGGTTTACTCTAGATGAGCAATTCAACCTACAGTGGAAACTATAAACTGACATTTATCACTCGCTTAAAAATCTACAATGCTGTGTCTCTGCATATTAAATTTTATAACATTACCCTTGAAAGGAATATCTGAAATTTATCTCAACTTTTTCACAGGTGGAGACACAGAACCACATGGATTTCTTTTTAGGTTATAGCTGAAACTTCTTCAAGTTTCAACTATTTTATTTCAGCTTTTATGCATGTAAAGAACCATAGCATTAACGATATTTTAAGAGTCTTTTCCTCTATTTCTGGATGAGTCTATCACTGGAGTAATCACACAAATGTTCCTGCTCGGTAATTACTTAAGACTGAAACAGACATGTTCAGAATTTGGAAGGCATTCAAACTATTGCCTATAGCAGCCTTTTAAAAAGTTCTAAGGAGATTCCATAACCAGCTTATTGCTCCATTAAACAAAAGCATATCTTTCCCTGACATGTCTTCAGGTTCCTCTATTAGTGAAGGACCTAGCTTCAATATTCCCAAAAAGAAAGCTCATAAATCATGCTCTGGGTTGCTCGGGAGGAAGAGAGGAGCAAAGGTGGAGAAAAAAATTGGTTTGACCCTTTAAAAAGTCAGACAAGAAGTAAATAAAAATAAGAAACCAGGCCTAAAATAACAGGGTGCTTCTTATTTTGTGCCCTATCTGTGTTTGCAGCCAGGCCCAGGCGAAACATGCCCTGTGCCCAGCCGCCTGTGATCGGCTGTCGTAGTGCAAAGAGCAAGAGAAAGGAAGAAGCACCAGGGCCAGCAAAGCTTTTGCGGGCAGCAGAGGAATTAGCAGGATAATGATATCTCAGATCTATATTCGTCAGCCTCTTACAGTAAACTCTGCTTCTACTGTCTATTAATAGTTGGCACTCCTGCAGATCTGGAGTGCAAAGATAGCAGATGTCCATTAAGATGACCTGAGGGCCACAAGAGCCCGGAGAGTTTCCTGCCCCACCAAGAGAGGTCGCATGCCCTTTGTGCCCTGAGTTCCAGTCACTCCAGACAGGCTCGTGCGCTTCTGCCACACAGCCTAGGAGGAAGCTTGATGGCTTTCTCGCTATCCATTATAACTGCTCAGAAATCCTTCCCCTGCTAGCGAGGCGCAATGCACAGATTTAGGGGGCTCCATAAAGACTGGCTGAATTAGTGAATGGAAGTCAATGCTCTAAGGTTTTTTGTGGTTAAGCTTATTTTAACTCCTCAGGCTATAGTGTAAGGCACTTTTCTGTCATGTGTGTTGACGATTTCTCCCCCAAATGCTCAAGGACTTCGCTCTCTCCTGCACACCTTATACTAATATGTCACAGTACTCTGTCTGAAGACCTCTCAGAATTTCTGTCATTCATACCTTCCTTTCTACTCTTATTGCCTGAAGCAGTATCTGTCATGTAGGAAGTACTCAGTAACCAGTTGCCAAGGGAATGAATCAGTAAATGAAAGAATACATTGCCTCTTTCCCAGTTGCTGTGAGAGGTCCTTCTTCGGGTCCACTACTTGGATACATATACTGCATTCTAAATTGCATTAGTCTTTACTTCCCAGACTTGCTTTCTTTTTTTTCCCTGTTGTTTCCTCCTTCTTGTTTGAGTCCATTCGTAGACCTTCTTTTTATTCTCCGAAGCTTAGTTCAAATCTCCCTTCTTCCAGGAAGCCTTCCCTGATACCCTTGGATAGTCTCCCCTACTCCAAATCCTGATACCAATGAAGCTGATCCTCTACTCCAGCAATTTTGACCAGTGAACTGCAGGAATTTTTAAAACTTTCAATACCTGACTATTTAGTCAGGGATGCTGACTTCTTTTCCCTTGGGTTGTCAAACGAACAAAAAAATGACAACAGTCCACACACCAATAGCTATCCAGTGTGAATGAATAAAAATTATACCTATTTTTGTCAGATCAGTGAAAAATATAGTATATATTTTGGTGTGCTGCAGAATTTTAGTAACTAGCTTATGTGGGCCATGAGATGAAAAAGTTGAAAATCACTACTCTACTCCATTAACTCTCCTCACAAAGAATCCTTAAAACTAAATGTAATGAGTAAAATTTTATTTTAGGTAATTCTAATGTTTTATATTTAAGATGATAATGACTTTAGATTTAATCACAATATTTGGGATATTTGTTTGAGGCTGCTTGTTCTCTAATAAAAGCAGAAGAATGAGAAAGTGACTATATTAACTTGTTCCAAAAGTCTGATATATACTCTCAACATTATATAATGATTAAAGATCAATTTAATTTGATAAATTGATTAAAAATCAATTTTAAAAAAGGAAGAAAACACAGTAACAGTTATACACATCTTGAGGTAATATACTAATTGATTGAATTTTAATTGTAAAGATAGCTTTCCAAATGCTAAGTAGACAAAGGCCTAAGGTTTGGATTTCTGAATAGATAGCACAACAGTACTCCACGGTTTTAAAATCACCCAATCGATTTGATTAGTGAACGTTTCTTATAAGGTTTGTAAATGACATGTTCAACAAGCGTTGTTTTTCCCCCCAAGATAACCCAGTTAGGTTTGACAGCTTGTTTACAATAGCACCCTAAAGACACATTCTACGGTGCTCAACTATATAAATATACATTTGAGATACACACTCTGGCTCATAACATTTGTTAAACATCTGAAACATGAAGCTGATCTGGTTAGTGTGTTCTTTGTATCTCTTTAAATAGTGTACCTCTTTAAATAGTGTGAAGGGAATGGGTCTCTAGACCTTACAAGTGTATCTGTAAACTCCAACTTCAACTGGCATGTATCATTGTGGAAGTCAGAAATAATTCAGAGCCCTCAATAAAGTGAAAGAGAAGGGAGATCCAAAGAGACCTCATGCAAAATATGAGAAAGGTGAAAGGGACAGGGAACTGGCCCTCTCCAAAGGCACACCTTTTCAGGGTCTCCCTTTCTGCCATGAAGAACTCAGCCCTTTGAATCAAACCATCCCATAGAAATGCTCTGTTAAAAGTAAAAAAAAAACAACAAACCTGGAATGTTAATACAGATCAGCTATTGACATTCTAGACTCACAAGAAGGGGCAATAACATCTCTGAAAAACCATGAACAAAGGATTTGACTGAAGACTTGTAACAATAGAGACAAAATAGAATGTTCATGGCTCTGTTCCCACGAATTTCTTAAGTACCCCAACTCTTTTCAAATTTGAAATAGTTCCGGAAATTCCTCAAGGGGGTTTTCATTTATAAATCAGGAACTTCCTCTGGCTACCAAGGTGCACCCCATTGTGACCATCTTGTAGCTACTGATAACCAAGGGGACGACTGTGCTCTGAGGACACCAAGGACTCTATCATGGAGATCTCTGCCATCCACAGGTGGTAGCTCTGCTGCCAGTGTGTTTGATGCTGTGGCGGCTGATGCCTGATGTTGAGGTAATTCTTCTCTTTCTAGGAAGCCATGCTTCCTCTCAGCCGAAGCTCTAGCCAACCCATGCTTCCTACATCTTCAGCAGTAATATATCAGCATTTTACAGTTTTGCTCACTATTTTATTTTAATTCTCATGTCCCAGGACTCTGGGATGAATTATTTGATTTTCATAGATAATTCCATGGTCAAACATACCAACTCCCCCCCTCAAAAAACAAAACCTTGCATGCATTCGATCAGGTTTGGGAAATTGAACCTATTTAAGTTCTAATAAATTCTCCAAGCATTAACTCACTATGTCTTCTAATGCTTTGGTCTTTGACCACCTCTAAGCAATATTTATTTATTTTTTTTGTTTAAAAACCATTTGCCTGATAAAAAAAAAGAGACAATTGAATTTAAGTGTCACTTGGCTCTTACTTTGATATCTATTATCATAACATCTCTGAACAGCAGACGCCCAGCTTGCCTTTCCACATTCCCTACAGCCGGTTTTGGTGACCTTGAACACTTATAAAATTTTACCTTATATTGATCCACAGCCATTCTGACTCAAACTTTATAGGTTTGCACCGAAATTCAATTCTTTTTCTTGGTCACAAGCTCTTTCTGGCTTATTTGATATATTAAAAATTCTGAGCTCATGAGGGAGTTAATTTTGTAGCTATTTTGAGTATTTTGACCTTTAATCTCATTTCCTTCTCATTTAAATTAGTCTCACTTGCATAGTCAGAATTATATATTTTTAAAAACCTCTCATTCTCTTTAAAATCATATTGCCTTAAAAAGCACACCATGGGGCCTCTCTAGCTTTGGGGCTCTATTTGGAATCAGGGGAAGAACACAGGCCCTAGAATTTGAAAAGTCTGTGGCCAAATTCTAGTCTGGCTAGTAGAGGAGAGATGGTCCAAAAATGCATATTGAGTAAGTGAATAAGCGAATGACTCATGATCTCTAACAAGCCATTTAATCTCACTGAGTCTCAGTTATCTCATCTGTAAAATGGTGACAAAAATATCTCTTTTAGAGCACTGTTGTTAGAAGTAAATGGGCTACAAGATCTGTGGGGGCATTTCTAACAAAGCACCTTTCTTTCGAGCCTTGCGCTAGTTCTGGTCTTACCCTGGGATGTAGGTACGCTTGGAGGACTGGCTGTCCTTACAGCTGGCTCTCTTAAAATTTTTAAGCTTTTATTGTTATTAAATTTATATATGCACATGCTTGTAAGAGCCACCAGGTTTACAAGTTTCATTAACAATCGGCTGTCATTACCCTTTTCTCCCACCACCCCCACCTCTCCCTGTTCAGAGGTAACCACCCACTTGTAATATTTTTAGCTGATTCTGTTAGTATTTACCTCCACATTCTTAAAAAAGCATGGTTATGCTTCTGCTTCTTAGCTTTTCCAATTCTGGACATTATTTATTGACTTCCCATGTGGAATATTAGTGCCTAGCACTCTTTCCTTTCTTCCTGAATGCCCCATCCTCACAACACTGTTATTTATAAATGTCTGATTAGGTCAACATTCAGTATGGACATTATTTTGACTCTGTACCATTCAAGGCTAAGTCATGGGATAAGCAGTGATTGCCTGTCCTTTCCAGCATATTTTTAATTATTTATGGCAATTAAAATGATCTAGTCTCTTTGTTTCTTTTGTTTTCTATGTTCTTATCACAGATTCACTTCAAAATTAACATGTCCAAAATGACAGCTTCTCCTAGTCTTGCTTATTCCAACTGCTAAAGCCACCCTTACTTGCTCTTTTCCTCCACCCCTCACATTTAATCTTAAATCTGTCCTCCCAACCCCACTACACCCACTGGTCTAAGCCCTTACTGACTTCACTTAAATTTTGTCATCGAGTTCCATAGCTGTTTATCTATTTCCTCTTCTACTTTCTTCCCTCTTCAATCTAATTATTATACATCCAGCTAGGGTCCGTGCAAACTGGACCATCTAGCTCCACTATGTGAACTCCTCAAAGGTGCCCTACTGTATTTTGTATAAAAACCATAAAAGGCTCACTGTGCTCCAGGCCCCCTGGCCTCTGTTGGTTCCGGAACACGCTGATCCCATCTGGCCACTGGGCTTTCGCTCTTCCTTCTGCTTAGAATATTCTTCCCACATTCTCTTTGTTTCTGTCCTTTCTCATGTTGGTAGTCACTCCCCAAGGCCCTGTCCGCTCTCTATAAAGCAGGTCCCACCGAGAGCTCTTTATCGCATCACTCTGATTACTCCCTTCGTAGCACCTGTGAAAACAATTGTGATTTTTCGGTTGTTTATTTTGCTCCTCGCAATGTAAACTCTTTGAAAACGGGAGCCTTGTCCCTTCTGATCTTCACTGTAGCCCCAGTACCCACAATCATGCACAGTATTTGAAAGATACCCAAGGATTAAGTGTCAGAATGTACGGAATGACCAAATGTTGAAGGTTTTTTTATTTTAGAAGGACAAATAAACTGTTACAGTTCCCATGCAAATTTGATAACTGTGGTAGTACAATTAATTAGATGCGGAACTGGGGTGAAGAGAAAGGTAGACCAATGATGACCAAGCACGATGTAAGTATCTATCCTATCTGACACCTTTGACAGAAGTTTGCATGAAGAGTAGAAAACATCCTTTTCGGGTCCAAATCTGATATAGGACCAGGTGGAGTAGCAAGAGTTCTGGAAGACAAAGCACATTTGGGGTAAGCTAAGGCCGCTGGGGTGACATCAGGGTGGATCTGGAAAGATGTTGTTTGAACTGACGAGGGCTGATAAGACATCTACTAGATTCTGGGAATCATTCAACTGTGAACAGGAAGGGAAAGCAGTGGCTTAATACTGGTTTGTGAAGTATGGTTATTGTTTTTTTAGGAAGAGTTCATACAACTTTATTTTTGTAGTACTCTGCTTACTGTGACTAGGGCCAGTTCCTGCCTATAAGGAGTTCACAGTCTTCCTTTTAGCCACAACTGTTGAGGAGCAGGCTCACGACGCAGGCAGGTGACGGTATCCCCTCGCGATCCTGTGAACCTGATGTGGCTGGGAGGACCCACTTCCGGGTGGCATATTTTGGGAAATGTTTTCAGTCTCTAGGATTTTCAGAGGTGAGACAACCAGGATATCGACAATTCCCAAAGCGAGAGCATATGATAAAGAATGATCAAAGGACATGGAGCTGTATAACCCAGAAAGATGCCTTATCCGAGAGAGCCAAGAGGCTGCTCGCGTATTTTGGAAGTGCTATGTAATCGCTAAGTCAGTCACTTCAGGGCTGTTCTGAGTGACAAGACTGGGATGCACAAGTGAAACCCACGGGAGGGAGACTTCACCCCAAGGGGAGGTACGGTTTAACAAAGATCTACCACTTCTCTAGTCTAATAAAAGGATGATCTCCCTGGCAAAGGGATGAGCCACTGTTGCTAGGATTCGCAAGCATATCCCACCTGACCTGGATGAAACGTGCAGCGTGAGGTTGGTACCTCTAAGGTGCCTTCTGACTCTAAACACTCAGTGAGGCTAAGACAGGGGAAAGTCCACCGAGGCTCAGCCAGTGTGAGCTTATACTTAAAGACAGAGAGAGCATAAGTTAAGCCACTTTCCTGTTTGTACTAAGATTTACTTTTGTGCGCTTATTCTCTGTGGAAACAGAGGAATTGGCGCCTGCAACATTCCTCATAAAGTGTTCCCATTATCATTGATCAGGCTACCTGGCTGGTGATCATAAATGAATAAACAGGTATAAATTCCCAAATAAGCAGACGCTCAGTTCTGTTTTTATATACCCCAAATGCTATTTCTCTCTGCTATATCCTGTGACAGTAGAGGAGGCGTGAAGTGAGGAGATCATCGGGAACATTTTTCCAAATGAAAGGAAATCATGAATATGTGCTTTTCTGGCCGCCCTTGATACTTCTCACTACCAGCCTCCTCTCCCCTCTCCCGAACACACACACACACACACTCACGCGCGTGTGTACAGAATATGGTTTCTCTCATCGGAGCCAATTAATATGGCCAAAGTGAATAAACTGAAATCTTCATGCTAGCACTCACACTAAACTTGCCCTGATAAAAATGTTTTTATTAACAACCTAAAAATTTAATGAAAGTCTTATCTTTAAAAAAAAATATATATATATATACATATATCTCCACTGCTCTTTTTACACTAAATTTATAATGAGCCTTTGGGAAATTTCTGAAGTTCTTATACATGTATTAATTCCCATTAATTAACTTAAAGGCTAAAATGCAAATAAAAGTAATTTTGGTCTTTAGAAAGGGCAGGGCTCAAAGTAAAAGAAGAACCCTGACTCAGGATATTTTCCGTGCTGGAGTGAGCTGTGGTCTTCTCCTTGTGTCTAACTCCCTGCTAAAACCGCTATTGAGCTACAGCAAGACTTCGCGGAAGTTTCCTGAGAAACTGGGTCTATCGCTCCGCAGTGCATGTCGGGAGCTGCGTGAGGTAATGACAAGACCGGGATGCACACGTGAAACGCAAAGATGGGAGACTTCACTCCACGGGGAAGTGAAATAAGCAGGCTGAGGTCCAATCCCAGTTACATCTTAAGTGACCTTACGAAGTCACTTACTTCAACACGAAAATAAAGAGGTATGCTACAAAAGCCCCGTAAGTGAGCAGTTCATGGTGGTTGCAAAGGCATTTTCCTGAGTCTATATCCTGCTAATGCTAGAAATATCTAAGGGATCGGCCAGCTTCATTCAGAAATTGGCAAAAATGACATCACAAACACTTTCAAGAGAAGAAAAATGCAGGAAAAAAGTCAGAGGATTTCTCCCAAAATATAAAGCTCTGAGATGTGTGAAAGGCTATTTCAAACAAACAAACAAACAAACAAACATTATGTCCATGAAGCAAGGATAATATAAATGTTTCCCCAGTCCTGGTACAACCTGAAAGGGAGTTGGACCAGTGTTCTTGCTTAGAAAGAAAGACACCCCTCCCCAAATGCACGGCCGCACAAGTGCTGCTCAAACATTACATGACAATAAATGGCCATGTCAGAATTTGAACCTGTTATTTGAAAGCTGGTGCTTGGGCCTCTGAACCTTTTCTCCAGCATAATAACCTCATAGATGGAAGACGCTGGCAGGCATTCTTCATCAGCTGGCCTGTGGACAGTGTGGCTCTCTGACTGTCCTACAGGAAGCTCTGCCACATGAGGGGAAGTAATTATGTGCCCAAAGAAGGCAGAGAATGTGCTCAGGACGCTTACAGCACGGGAAGGGATTACAAGGAATAACACTGTGTTAGAACAAGTTTCTGGCAATCCACTCTGTCATGGTGGGCGGGCCCCTACACAGCCCAGCAGCTTGCAGCCAAGAAGCAAAGGGCTTTCTTCACTGCTTTACTTTGTGACCCAGACAAAAAGCAGCCACGGGAGAAAGGGAAGCAGAAGAAGAGGAAACAGGCCACAATCTTATCCGCATGACCCATGGCCACGAACAATGTTGTGGGGATTGCCTGAAGGAGTGGGGGTTGCTGGCTTTGGGGTGTTGGGCAAAGAGGGAAAAATTGGGACAACTGTAATAGCATAATCAATAAAATATAATTTAAAAAATAAAATGGTTATTAAAAAGCCATAGATTCTACAGATCAGAAACAGACAGTTATAAGCAGGGGGCAGAGCCTCAGACTTGCTGGTCTCAGGTCCTCTGCCAATAGGAGCAGCAGGGAGTTCAATTCCTCCAGGATGTTTCGGCGAAAGAGACTTCTGGTGCAGGTGAACTCCAGGGGAAAAAAAAAGAGGAAACAGAAGATTGGTATTTTTTAAATGGAAAATAGCTACAAGTTAAATGGTTGCTTTGGGAACACTAGGGAAAAGGAAAACATATACACAAGCTTAATTAATAGAATTCAGATGAAAGAGGGGTGAAGCCATTAAATATTCATTATAGATCCCATACAGCTATGATAAAAAAATTCAATCAAAAGATGCATTAGAGAAACAAAACTTTAAAAATTAGGAATGTGAAAGAGACAAGAAAAAGCAAGCAAGTTGTTCAAATTGAAATGTTAGTATGCGTAAGTGACAAGTGTTCCAGGGATTTGCCTTGTATTTGAATGATTTGCAAGTGACAGCAGAAATCTGTGAAAGTAAACAGTGTGAGTCATGGCAGATGCTGCAGATGAAAACCGGACAAGAGGATATTTCTATGTTCAATTCAATTCAATTTAATCCTTGATTAACTCAATATAGAAAATTCTGAAATAGAGAAGAAAATAAAACAGACTTGAGGAATAAAAATGATGATAATAATAACAATTATAAAAATATATTATAAAATGTTCTCAGGTTCCTGACAGCATGCCAGGCATATTTTAAATTTAATATGTTATTTATTCCTCATAGCTACACTAAGAAATAGGTTCCATTATCATCCTATTTTATAGGTGAGAACATGAAGATTCAGAGATAAACTTGTTCAAAGTCACAATAGTGTTAAGTGGCAGAGACAATATTTGAATCCTATATCTATATGACTTTAGTATTTGAACTCAAAATCTATGTAAAATTTCAGTAAATTGTGTATTTTGTGTCTTATGTTTCTCCTCAAAAGCTCTCTAGTACATGTATATTTAAAATCATAGTTTCTTGTTTTTCTTTCCAAAAGCTGTCTTCCGAAAATAGCAGGTAAACTTAAAACTGTAACATGATTACACTTGCAGAGGAAGTGGGAGTATGGACACCTAGGAAATCATCTGAGAAACTGAATTATGAATTTATATTTTAAAAGATTGAGAAAGCTTTTCTTTGATTTGCATTTTTATCTGAGCTACTTGATTCTTTGGAAAACTCAAAGTATTTCAAAGAGCCAGCCTTTTCAAGTCCAGGCAAATCCTCTCAAGTTTCTTCCCAGATCATTCAAACCACATCTCTCTAGCTCTCTCAAAATATTAATACGTAATCTTCCACCCAGCAGAGGATCCAGTCATATAGTGAGTCACAGCACCTGGAACACGGTGCTTACGGGATTAAGAAGACCGACCCCTCCTCCTCCCACCTTCCCCATAGCTGCACTTTGGGACTTGCTATTTCAACAAATCAAAGTATTTGCAAATCATGTGGTGTCCTCTGGGTGCATTTGATTCACAGAAGAAACACTGTCCTTTCCCATGATAATCATCAGTATCTCAAATCACAAAAGGCAGAACCCAGAGAAGATGGACACCCAAAAATAAAAGAGGACTGCTTCAACTCCAGAGGTTCAAAACACTTTGGCAAAAAAGGCTTCATGGGAAGCTAGGCTTACCACTTCAGAGTGGTCCCAGATACACTCCAGCGATCCCTCTCCACCCCTCTTCCATTAGGTAGGCAGAGGAGGAGGAGGGCAGAGCTGCCCCACCCTGTCCAGGAAAGACCCAAAGGTCTTAACACTGTCATCCAACCATGGGGTACTCATGAAATTAAAATAAGGCAGAAGAGTGAAATCCAGCTTATAGATTCAAACATTTGAGTAGCATTTTAACCATTGCACATCATAACCGCTGTGGCTAACTGTTTACATACCCTCCTTTCCCAGCCTCTCAGACAGCGATCCTAAACCATCATCAGCCCTTCACGGATCCAACACTGCCATCTCAACTTTGACCACTTCTGCAGAGAATCCTGCTTATTGAGTAAAAATTTTTAAAGTACAAGTATATTAACTACTCTCAGGAGTCAGTATTTCTGTGGACTGAAAGAATTAATCTTATCATTGGGTGATGACAATGTGTTCATCGGCTTTAATGCACAAAGGAAATCCAGTCTTTTAATCTGTGCATTTGGCCTTGAAAGCACTGAGTGTGCTCTTCCCAGGAATCCATTCCCTCCTCTTCCCCTTGGGAGGCCCTTGCCCACTGAAAAGCCCTGCTCCCCCACTCACAGAGAAAAGAGCAACATGATTTAATTATCAGTTGTGTACCCCAACCCCCAAAGATACTACTTTTGCCTGTCTACACTTTCTCCAGGATCCAAAAATAAATGAGTACATTAACCTGATTTATTAAATTAAGCAATGAAATATATTCAAGCCTTCTTCCTTCTAGTTCAGCCTACATTTTTCCTTATGTATTTGCTTATCATTTACTTCAGGGCCTTCAGAAGCACGTGTAAACTAGGACAACAATTCCACAAAATGAAATAGCTATAATAGGGAAAATTTTTTCCCTGAGATTTTAGAAATTCTAAGTTTAGCCTCTTTGATGTTCCACCCACCATGTTGAGTTGTTCATCACAACCCCCCTTTTTTTCTTGTTATATATAGTTTTAATACCCTGAGAAATAAAAGTGCTGAACTCTATCTGATATTTTACTGAACCCCTGAACTATTCTGAGTTAAGTATGACAGATGCCCTAATGCTTGAGCCAGGGAAGTTGTTCTTTTAGTTCACGCACGGAACATTTCCATTAAAAACCAGAGACCTCAGTTCTAACCTTGGCAATGCCTTCTCCACAAGATGAATTATTTCTATGTGCACTGCAGTCCATTAGGGGGGTGTCTGGGTGCCTTAGGACTCGGGTGCTTTTACATGGATTATTCTGCCCACTTTATTCTTTCCTCCGTCTTCACCCAGCAAAATAAAAAATTACATACTCTGTACTTTTATTTCAGATATATTTAAAGTTATTATGTTTTACATTTTAAATTGGGATTTCGTTGAGTATAATTCTCTTGAAGGATTCCATGTGAGTGTCACTGAACTCATTTAAATATAGAAAGTTAAAATAGGAAAATGTGATCAGTAAAATTTGGGTTAATTATTTAGAAGTAATTTAGAAAGAAAATAAGTCACCTATACTCTTTCTGTCATTTGAGGATCACTATTTATGTTGACAGCATGATCTGCTCTGTATATTCCCATAGGTCATTGAACCATTTCTTGGGGACTTTTGCCTAGCCCAACTCAGTTCTGTTGCTGTCACTTCAGGAATATATTATTGAGTTGAATCCCAGGATAACAAGACAACTGGTGATCTCTTTATGTGAAATGGTGATCTATTACCATGTAAGAGTAAAATGTGTTTTGTATGTTTCATAGAATATTTACAAAGAGGTGAGAATTTTAAGCGGTATACTATTAATAGCTTTATAATTGAGCTAATGAATGAACTCATTGCATTTTCTAATCTAGTTCTCAATTTGAAAGGCAAAAACTGCACCTCTCTACCCAGCAGGCGAATATATAAAAATACCTTCTCCTTTTTATGACTTTATCTTGCTCCTTGAAATTCCATTATGGTGATGACCCTTGCTCAATTATTTGATTTTCCAGCCACAACTGGAAAGGCATAAAAATCTACAGACATTTGTGCCATCCTCTCTTTATTTTGGTCAATAGCTCTCATTCCTTTTAAAGGTACTTTATTCTTTTTCTTTATTGTATTTTTTCCATTACTATTTACCCCCTTACACCTTCCTCCACCTCCACCCCCCCCCACCCTGCAATCACCACATTGTTTTCCATTCCATGAGTCCTTTTTGTTTTTTGCTCAATCCCTCTACCCCCTAATAAATTTATTTTAAATGCTTGGAATTTTTTTTTTAATTAAAGATTTTCAAGTTGTTAAATTAATATTCTCCTACTTGCTCATAATTTTCTTGATGAAGAAAGAGGGAAAAAAGAGAAAGAAAGAAAAGAGAGGAAGAGAGAAACACATTATTATTATTATTATTATTATTATTAAGAAGTGATTATGTGTTAGGTTCTGTGCTAGGTGCTTTAAATTAATTATTGCTAATGTTTCCATAAACCCTGTCACTCGTCTTACTTTGCATTTAAGGAAAGAGTGACTCAGGAAAGGCACTCATAATATCAGCAGCCACATAGCCTCTGAGTGGCAGGCCTGAAGGGATCTCTCTCCACTTTCCAGTTCAACCTCATAGGGCCCCACTGGAGGATACAGTGGTTGTCGCCAAACCAGCTGTCAAAGTCACTGGGTTCTTCACCGTAGACTCTCAATCCCAGGCTCAAAAAAGGCATCAGCCTTCCACTCTCTAAGATGTTAATATAAAAGCTTAATTACTCTGGATTAAGGCTTTGATGGGGATCAAAATTCAAGTGTCTTGAGCACAGAGCTCAGAGTGAGGAAAACTTTTACCAAAGGCCTATTATGGGCCAGGGGCAGGACATCTATTCTCAGTTAATTCTCACAGTCCTCTGATTTGGGCACGTCGTTGCCTTCCTTCTACCACTGCGATGCTCTAGGGGTGTGAATGAGCATCCTGAGACAGCGTTTGGTGAAAGGCAGGTAAACATGACAAGCAATAATAGCAAAAATTAATACACAGTTCTTGTTAATAATTTTAGAAGCTGCAGTCTGGTCAAATGGATCAAATCAGGAGAATTCCTGAGTTAAGTGAATCATTTGGAGAAAATAGTAAAAGATTTAAAAATAAACTACATGCCAAACACTACTATGTATCTACCAAGTTACAGGCCTTGTAGACTCTTCATTTTCTGTATTTCTTCTCAAATTCTATGCCTGTTATCACATGTATAAACATATATTTATTGAATATGAAAAGAAGTGT
Organism: Mormoops blainvillei; assembly: GCA_004026545.1. NCBI lineage: Eukaryota > Metazoa > Chordata > Mammalia > Chiroptera > Mormoopidae > Mormoops > Mormoops blainvillei. The sequence continues at coordinate 51,690 of PVJD01007873.1, forward strand.
AATAAAATGTAAATGCCTGATCCCTAACCCAGCAACTACCCACTCCATGAATATTTTTATGTTTTTATTTAGTTCAAACAGTTTCTTGTAATCCACCAGGTTAAGCTCTGCATAAAAAGTTTTACAGAATATACAAAAATGTATAAGACACTTTGGAAATACAGTAAAAATGCAAGTAATACTCAGCTTACATTGACCAAAAGGGTCATGAAGAATAAATGAGACACTAAAATTTAGACCAGGAATGAAATAAGCCTAAAATAAGGCAGTCCTAGCTTCCAGTTGTTTGATGGCAATGTTTATAAACTTATTTTCAACTTAAGTCAGGAATTCTGCTGATTTGATCCATTTGTCCAGGCTGCAGCTTCTAAAATTTAAGATGAATTATTGTTTGGAATTTTTTTAACAAGTCAGAAAAATTGAAGGAGGTATTTCAAACAGCTAATATGAATGAATTCATTTATAAGGCACTTTATACCTCAATTTGACCCTCATAGTACACTCATGTTGTTTACTGTTATCCACATACACAAATAAGAAAATTAAGATTAAGAAAACAATGACTTTCCCAGGATTATAAGCAAGACACAGAAGAAGACTTCTAACCTACACTGTCTGACTCAAAATCTCATATATTTAATGCCAAGCCTTTATAAAGTGTTGCTGTGCTTTCTAAAGGTATCAAGGATAAAGGAAATTTATTTGAATAGTATTTTATATTTGAAATTGCTAACTAACTGTCATCTATTATACTAGTTATGGCATGTCTTGAAAGTTATAATCAAGTTTAACTGAGTACAAACTATAAAGTACTTGTTTTCATATCTTAGCCTTTTATTTTAAAAGACATAAAACTTGAACTATTTATCACTGACATACATAATCTTTGCAAAAATAAAGTATCTCTAGATCTATTTGATTCCAATCATTTGGGGAAGCCAGTAGAAAATTTTAAATAGTAATATGTCTTGATTCTTGAAAACGAAAGACCGTATTAAAAACAAGGGGAACAGTTCAAAATCACGGGAGTTAAGAGTGTGCATCCAGAATGACCACTGATGTTGATGAAGCGGGGAAGATACATCGTGATAATATTGTGAAAGGCCTTATATGCAGTCCGAAGGTGTTTGAGCTTTATCCTGGAAGCCACAGATAGCCAAAGAGGGGGGTGGGAGGAGGATTTTAAATTTTAAATAGGGAAGTGGCATGCCCAGGTTTAATTTGTGTTGGGAAAACACAGTTGGCCCAGAGGATGGATTGGTGGAGACAGTCTTTGGCAGCAGAGGGAACACTCGAAAAGCTGAGGCAATAGTTCTTGCTACAGGTGGTTCAAATGTGGACCATTGACTTCAGGGCAAAAGGAACAGTTTGGGAAGCTATTTAGGAAAAGAATTTTAAAAAATGGGCTGGAGTTCGGAGCTGAGAGGGCAGAAGGGGTAGCGAATAATTTTTGTGTTACAGAACAGAAAAGGACTAGGTTTGAGAGAGAAGGTAATAAATTCAGTATGTGGTGTTTGGTTGCTTGTGAAATAAACATAACAAGATGTACAGGTGGATGCCTCTAAGGCCATTGGCAGGAAGAGTCCAGAGCTCAAAATGAATGTGTGTTAAATAACTGGTTTAGTATACTTTGCTCTGAAAAAATCCCACATGTTCACAGGCCTTTGAAAAAAGGGAGCTAGTTCTTTGCCTCCTTCATCACTCTGTGTTTATATCACATTCTCTTTCAAATAGTTTCTCACTCCACATATTAGAGGAGAACTGGCGTAAGGAGAACCTCTTCCTGAGAACTGTACTCTAACAACGGCCCAAAGGCTGTAAACACATTCGTAATGTAAATAGCCTACCTGGGAGAGGAATGACTTTATTTATGTAAGATATGTTTCTGAATGCTTATTATGTTCCAGGCACTGTGTTAGGTACTAGGAATGTACTAGTAAGCAAAAATAAATACAAACCCATCTCAAAGAGCTTTTCAGTAGAGGAGGAGATGGGCCTCCCTCAGCTACCCACACAGATGAAATCAGGTGATCTAAGAAGACAAAGTTTAAAGTTCTCTGAGTCTATAGAAGAAAGAAAAAAAAGAAGCTGTTCTAGAGGTTTGCCCACAAATTCCACAAGATGAATAAGTGGTGGGGGAACTCCTGTAGGAAAAAGGCCCAGTGGTGACAGGCAACATAATACATTTAAGAAAGCGAAACAGGCCTTAGCACAGGAGTGGAGGGAAGGGGAATGATAGAAAATTATGTTGGAGAGGTGCGCAGAGATTACAGGCCTTATGAAAAAAATTAGCCTTTAAACCAAGAACAATGGGAAGCCACTGTATTTTGAGCAGTGAGGTGACAGGATCCAATTTTCATCTTGGGAAACGCATTTTATATACAAGGCGAAAGACTGCTTGGCTCCTTTCTTGCCATGGTTAAGAAGTTGCCCTTTGCTGCTCTTTGCCCAAATTGATTTTCTTTTCTCTTCATTTTTGCAGAATGCTGATTATCAGGATTGGGGCAAGCTAGGATAGACTTAGAAATGACCCTTGTATGTCCATATAAGATGCAGGCTGTTATCCCCTTGGTACTGGAGGCAGCTTTGTGAGAGTTGTTCAAGTAAACATTATGAAAGGGTTTACCACTTATAAATCCATGCCTGGCTGAGTGTGTGCAGTGAGAAAAGTGAGGTCACTTGGGTTCTAGTTCCCTGTCTGCTACTTTCTGGCTATAAAGCCACGGGAAAATCATTGAAAAACTTCCCACTGCAGATGCCTCATCTTCAGAATGGAGGCGGAACAATGAACAGGCTCTCTTATGCCCTTCTGATTCTATTGAGCAAATAATGAAGAAAGGGCAATCCTTAAGCCAAACCACCATATGGTTCCACAGGCAAAGAAAACTAGGTTGATACAAGGAAATTCACATGACTGGATTCTGCATGAGAGCATAAGGATATATACTATCAAATTAAAGTTTGTCCTTTTTATTTTTTGATCTACCATTTAAAACTGCATTTTTATATGTGGAACTAAACACACACTCATATTGACTTCCATTTATTAAGTAGAATAAATACCTTGAAATTTGTCTTTGAGCTCTTAAAAAACTTGAAATAGGTATAGTTTTCTTTCCGTGTAAACCAGTTTTGCAAATAATTAACAGATAGAATCATTGATACTTTTTTTCACAATCTCAAATCCTTAACGAATATGTTAGCTAATTCAAGCTTCATTGTATTAAATTGTAGAATACACCATAAAATACAGATACTACAACTTGCGTCAAACAAGTAAACATTTGTTATGGTGACAGTAAAATTTACTTTTCACAAAAGGAGCCTACAGTAATAATGCATTCAATTCTATTTCCCAGAATGCTTCTTAAGTATGTTAATAAAGTCTTTATTGTGTCTGCTTATAAAAGTCGCCACCATTTCCCATTAGAAAGTCTCTGTTTATTCATCAAACATTTACTGACAGTGACTGCTGGGAGCAGCCTCCGATTTCCACTCCATTACACGTTTGTGGCATAAAGCACATTAATTATAGATATATTACAATATTCAACTCATTGAGGAAAAATTAGATGATCAAGGCTCATTTTCCTTGACAATAAGCAAGTTAATGAAAATACTAATTACCTGATGATGAAGTGGAGCCTTCAGGATTGACTGCTTAGCATCTGTAAAAGAGTTCTGTGAATCTAGCACAGAATATTAAAGCTAGAAGCATTGAAATCTATGAGGTGGTCCTTGCAGTTGTTCAGTGCCCTTTAATTAGAAGAGAAAGGATAATCAGAGGTGAGGCAGAGTTTTTTAAAACATTTGGGGGAAGTCATTAAAAAGTCACACTCTTCACCTAGAAGTTTTAAAATAATATTATGTGGGACAGTGACCTGTCTAGAGTTATAGGACTGACTGGCAGAACCAAGAATAGAAAGCCTTTGGCTAGAGGTTGAACTCTTAACCTGGAAGCTCAATTACAAACCAACAAAAAAAAGAACTGTTACAACATGCAAATTCACATTTGCTTTTCCATTTCCCAGGACAAGCAAGCAGAAAAGGTAAAACAAAGGATCCATGAGAATGTCCACTGAACGCACACAGGCTAGAATTTGGACCTTGACCATCCTGAAGACAAACAAAGGCACTTAAAATATCCCCTACCCCCACCCACCCCCAGCCTCCCAACATTCATTAAACAAATATTTACTGTGGGCATCGAGGAGTCTACAGTGACCAGAATGGTTAAGGTCTCAGCTCTCAAGGAGCCTACATTCTAAGAATGAAAAGGTCTGGAGTGCTATGAAGACAATAAAACTGGGTAATACAATGAAAGGGAGATGGAATGGGACTGTTTAGTAGTCAGGTATGAGAAACATGTATTGTGATCCAAATAACATGACACAAGAAAGTCAGGCTGAAAGAAAACCATTCTAGGCAGGGACGGGAGCAGGTACAAAGGCCATGAGGCCAGGAAGAAGCTTAGCATGTTGAACTGGCAATAGAACTACAGTGGCAGCCTGCATGTAATTTTAAATTTCCTAGTAGCCACATATTTTTTAAAAATAAAAAAAGGTAAAATTAACTTTAATATGTTTTATTAAACTCCATAAAAGTGTATTATGTGGAATGCAAATCAACTTGATTTTAAATAATTATGAAAGAGTAGACTTATTGTCAGTAAGGATATTGCTGTCTCCTAACTACTCATTTTATAATGATGCTGGACATATTTTCAGCCATTTTGAAATTATATGGGAGAAAACTTGATTCAGGCTAAACTAGAAGTTGAAACTGAATAGTGATAAACTGCAGGCATAGAAAAGGCAGTTCACATCAGGTAAGGGACTGTGGATCCTTAAAAATACCCCTTTCCTGATAAGCGTGTAGAAAGATGCTCAACATGCTTTGTCATCAGGGGATTGCAAATTAAAACAACAATGAGATATCACTATACCTTTCAGTATAGCTAAAATCCAAAAACAAACAAACAAACAAACAAACAAGCAGCTGACACCACCAACTGCCACATCCTGGTGAGGATGTCACATAACAGGAATTCTCATTTATTGCTGAGGGGAATGCAAAATGGTACAGCCACTTTGGAAGATGATCTGGCAGTTTCTCACAAAACTAAGCATCATCTTCACATAAAAACCAGCAATCACAATCCTGGATATTTACTGAACTGATTCAAAAACTATTTTTGTTCCACTTATTTATGCATTCATTGGTTGAGTCTTGCGTGTGTCCTAACCTGGGATAGAACCTACAACTTTGGCATATCAGGATGACACTCTAACCAAATGGGCTACCAAGCCAGGGCCTGATTTAAAAACTACGTCCACATGAATACCTGCACGCAAATGTTTATATCAGCTTTTGTCATAATCACCCAAAGCGGAAAGCAAACAACATGTCTTTGAACAGATGAATGGGTAAACAAATTTTGGTATACTCACACAATGGAATACTATTCAACAGTTAAAAAAGAGTAGTGTGCTACCAAACCACATAAATACATGAATGAATGTTAAATACATATTTCAAAGTGAAACAAGAAGTCTTTCAGATTACATACTGTACGATTTCAATTAGATGACACTATCGAAAAGGCAAAACTGTAGAGATGGTAAAGACATTAATGGAAGTAAGGAAATGCTAAAAAAATAAATACCGTAGTCTTGGATTATAACCTAGAGTGTACAGTAAATATCTGAGTACATGCGGAATTAAAAAATAGATGGGAGAGAAGAGACAATTCTTCCTCACAGAAAAATCCCCAATTTTACCTCAATACTCGATCCTCAAAGAGGTGGAGTGGAGCTTCCCATACTTTAAATGGAGGTTGCACATAAAGTCTTTATTCCCAAGAGTACAGTATGAAAAAGGTAGGGGAAGTAACTTTATAGTTGAGAAATCTGATAAATACTCCCTCAGCCAGGTGATCAAAGTTAGCCTCAACAGTAATGAGTCATAATGATAGTATATACCTTTGACATATGATGAGAATGGCACTTTATGGTCTTTCTTCTAAAAAGCATGTTAGCCCACTCTAATCATGAAAAATCATATTTGAGGGACATTCTACAAAACACCTGACCGGCATGCCTCAAAACTGTCAAAGTACTCAAAAAAAGGTAAATCTGAGGAACTTTCGAAGAAGTGACTAAGAAGACGTGACAACTAAATGGAACATGGTGTCCCGGGTAGGGTCCTGGGACAGAAATGGACATTAAGTTAAAACTAAGGAAATATGAATAAAATATAGACTTCAGTAATAATAATGTACCAATATTGGCTTATTGATTGTGACAAATGTACTATACTAAAGTAGGATGTTCATAATAGGGAAGATTGGGATAGGATATAAGAGAACTCTTTATAGTACCTTTGCAATTTTTCTGTAGATCTAAAAGTATTCTAAAATAAAATGTTTATTTTTTAAAATAGGCATTTTCCACACATGACTAAATTATTTCTTCCATTTCTCAACCTGGCCGGGTAACTCGGAATAAGGAAACTGCTGAGTATATCTTCTGATTTCGTTCCAGCATCAATTTGTATTTTCCATGTTCTTTTGAATTCAACTAATAGCTCGGCATAGCCTCTCCCTCTTCCTGTGCATTATCCATTGAACAAGTTCCAAAGCACTCTGTTGTGGAGGGGCCAAAGATCCCATTTGATGGATGGTCATTTCACACACCTGTTTTGGGGTCTTTGATTGATGGGCTGGCTAGCATACATCTAATGTAACTTTTCGAACAGGGAAGTGAGGAAAACACACATTTGAGCAAGCCACAATCCAGTTTGCTGCTCATCCAAAAGGCTTAATTTAGAAATAGTAATTTAATAATTCAACATGGACAATTCCTTGATTCCCATTGACTTTCAATTCAATCAGCAAAGCTGCCTCTTGGATTTTCCATTATTATGAAGACTGATGTATTTTATAAGAGCAAACAGCTGCTCGGGCAGATTAATGTTCCTTCTTGTCACCCTGCAGTGACAGCTTACTTGGAATTCTTCTCTTGTGAAAAGAAGTTTGGAACCAAATAATTTAACTGGCTGACCACCAATGACTAGTTCACTTCACTGTTCTGTGTCTATTCTTATAACTCTTGACTACCAAAGTTCTTCGAGGTCTTTGGATAGATAGCCTCTCCTGAATTAAATATCACATGTAGTGAAAAGCCCAAGAACTTGAAGTTGGGAAAATTAGTCTCTCATTTCAGACTTCTCATTTTCTCTGGACAAGTTATTTAACCTCTAAATGCTTTATCGTCCCCCATTAAATTATGGGGGTGGTAATACTTGCCTGGTCTGTCTCATAAAGATATAAGAGAACTATGCATTCATTCAACAAATATTACTGTGTTGCAGGCAATATGTAAGAACTGGGGAATGTAAATATCAAGGAAAAATGCTGCTTTTGTGGAAATAACAATATAAAATATATAGTGCTTGGATGATTATAAATGCAACTTAAAAAATAAACAGGTAGGAGGGCAAGGACTCTTGGGAAGGAGGAAGGGTGATTTTAAGGATGGTAATTAGAATAGGCCTCACTGAGAAGTGCCATATGAGAGAAGCCATTGATGATGGATTTCAGAAAAAAGGGCATTTCAGGAAAACGGAAAGAGCAAGTGTAAAGGTCCTGAGGCAAGAGGATGCTGGAATGTTCCAAGGGCAGCAAGAAGGCCAGTGTGGCTGATATAGAGGGAGCCACCTGGAGAATGCTAAGAAATGAGTTCAGACAGGTGACAGAGAGGACAACTGGGTCATGGAGAGCCTCATATACCATCGTCGGGACTTGGGTTTGTACTCTGGCTAAAACTGGGTACTATTAAAGACAGAGCCATTCCAAACCACAAAGTCGCACAATCTGTTTTATACTTTAACAAGATTCGATGTGAGATAAGAGAAGAAAAGAAACATTTCTTTCCAAAATATCTGTCTTGAACAATTGGAGAGATAAAGCTGCCATTTACTGACACAGGGAATACAAGATAAGAAATAATTTGGAGGGATATGAAATAGCAGAAATTTAGTTCTGGAAAGGCTATGTTTGATAAGTCTGTTAAACATCCCAGTGAAGGTTAAAAGTAGACAATTGGACATATGAGTCTGAAGTTTGGAGGGGAAGAGCAAACTGAAGATAGAAAACATGTAAGTCATGAGTACAAAAATGGTATTTAAAGCAATAAGAGTTGATTAGTCACCAAGCGAACATGAATGGTACAGAGAAAACATCTCCAAAGATTTAGCTCTGGAGCATTCTAACGTTATGAGGCAAAAAAGTCAAAGAGAAACTAGCAAAAAGCACAAAGAAAAGGCAAGGGCTGAGAATAAACAAAAGAAGAGGAGTGTGGTATAGTGACCTTGAATGCAAAGGAAGAAAGTGTCCTGAGGAGAGAATTATCAGACATATGAAATGCCGTTGATAAGTTCCATAAGATAAGGTCTGAGAATTGACCTTTGGATTTAGAGAGGTGGAGGTCAGTCCCCTAGAGAATGGGAAAAGGGATTGGTGATAGCCGCTGAGATGCTGGAACATGATTAGCATGCATATACAGAAGAAAGCCCGGGGCCTGGGAGTGCAGGGGTGAACTGGTTGACTTCCTACTCTTCTCAACATTATCAATAGTCGTTAACTTCCAAAGGACAGGCCTAGTCAAAGGAAAGGCCTGAGGCAATGGCCCAGCCCACCTCTATAGTTTCAGTATCGCAGTAAACCATTACCAAAATCTTCACACACCTAATAAGTTATCTCTACTTGCCTTCAGAACTCTTTCTGCCACTCTGAAACAGAAGTCAGATTATGCCACCTAGTCCCCTGTTGGACCTGAACATGTCACACATCATGGAGTTATGCATTTATCTTATACTTTAAAAATATAGATTATACAACAGTGTAAAGCAGTGACATTATTGAAACAGAAAATCCAAGAGGAGAGTTAGGGAAAAAATTGAAGAGTTCCATCTTTAGTCCACCAAGAGCTGCCCTGTGATACTGTGTCCCGGCTAATTTCACAGGAAGGGTATGTTGCCCTAGTTATGGGGCCTCACTTCAGAAGCAGGGCCAGAAAAAAGGAGTGTCCCAAGAGAATTGCCTCTCTCCACTTGGTAGTCCAGGGGAAAACTCCTAATTGAGTGACATTTCAACCAAGAGTCAAGGGAGATTGTAACTGCCTACCTAATAAAGCTCCTTGTTCTTCAAGCTGGTCCCTGACCCTTGGGGGTGGGCAGCAGGGGAGCAGGTCTCAAGTTTCCTAGGCTACTGGCTAAACGTGTCTCCCACAGAGAACAGAAGAATAACCAAGACTCAAGTCTCACAGACTGAGGTGGAGAAGCTAAACAATTATTTTAGATAATTTGAACTGCACGCACCTGTTAATGAAGGAAAAAAAGGAGAAAGGAGATTTGAAGTTCTATGGAGTTTACTAAGGGAATCAGATTTCCAGATAATTGAAAGTTGTCCACTTCAATGCCATTGAAATAACTGACTAGGTTCCTCTCTTCTCAGAAATCCAGGTTAAATTGGACAAAATGTCTGCCCAAGGGGTTGCCTACACATTCCCCACCCCCACCTGCTTGTAACAGCCTCTGGGAGCCTGGCTCCTTCTGTCTATGACGCAAAATACGTGGATTTTTCACAGCTGTGATAGTGAGAAGGGCCTGTTTTCCTTTGCTTCTGTAATTTCTCTTAGTACCTGGCCCTAGTTATTTGCTAGTGTCCTGTTTTGTTTTTGTCATCATTGTTCTTGTTGGTTTTTTGGTTTTTTGCTAAAGTTTTATTTTATTTTGTCCTTAAAAAATTTTTTTTTCAACTAGTTTATATTCAATATTATCCCGTATTAGTTTTAGGTGTACAGCATCGCATTAGACAATCACATACTTTACAGTGTGGCCTCCTGATACACAGCTATTACAATATTATTGACTATATTCCCTACGCTATAATTTATATCTCTGTGACTATTCGGTAACTACCAATTTGTATTTCTTAATCTCTTCACCTTTTCTGCCCAGCCCTGCAACTGGTATAAGGGGGTTAAATGGAAATGGTACTGTCCTGGTTTTGACCTGAGCTTTTTACCAGAATTTTATCCCTCCAGCATGGCATGTCCTAACTAGGACAGTAAGCTAAAAAGACTGAGGGAGTATGAGGAAAAAAGTACAGAGCTGGCAACTCAAGTATAATTCCAGCAGTTATAAGGAACTATTTGTCCAAGAGGCCCTAATGCCTCCATTAATTTTGAAAAGCTTTAAAAGCTGTAACCTCTTTTTTCACAAAGCAAAAACACTTTTCCTTTATCTCCAAAATGCCTTCCTCATTGTAGGCTGTGGCTGCCTCGAGCTCCCTTCTACTGCCTGTTTTAATTTGTCTTTAATATCATATGTGCCTTATCGATTTCTTCTGTGTATATTTTCATTCTGAATAATTCAGAGGCACAATTCCCCACCTCCCCATTATGGTCAATAGCAGGAGCAAATTTTGAGGATAATCAATTGAGCCCTGACTGACGATCCCTGCTGTTGATATCCCCAGAAGTGAGGGAGGGGATCAGCAGGGGATAATGCGACCCAACAGTCAATCACAGCTTTCAGCAAACCAGCTGACGCGGGTTTATGGGAGGAGTGGGCATCCATACCACCGGCCCAGCGGGTCTGCTAATAGTTCACCCTTTTCACTTTTCATCACATGGCACTCCAGCTGTGCCAGGGAGGGTTAGGGTCCCTTCCCCTATACATTTTCCTTTCTACTAATGTTGTTTAAAAATCGTGTTTTAAGGTGTCATCTTTTATATGAATAGGTACATCACATACATATGCATCAATTCTTAATGATTTGTTCATACTTTTCCCAAGCTTTCTCCAAAATAGGGTAGGAAAATTGGAAAGGGTCCAGGAAATGAGTCCAGGGAATAAATGTCACTTTTTAATTCAGATAATATGGTTGAAATTAATTATCATAGAGCTGACAGAAACAATGCAAGTTTGTCTGGCCTCCTTTCACCTGTGGTAAAAACACATTTTATGCGCCTGCTTTAGTGCTGGCCCCCATCCAAATCTTTGACACACTCAATTGACTACAAAATTGACAGCCCTCTATCTCATAAAGGAATCCAAGTATAACAATAAATATTGGCCCTTTTGTACAATATGACTAATGTAGCCAGAGTAGACCTAGTAAGTATCAGGCTGTTAGACTTATATAATTATAGTATTTTATATTTTCCATCCCTTTCTTTAGACAGTTTCATAAAATTCTGATTTAACAGGACATGCTGGAGGCAGGAGGGCTTTTGCATTCTCACAGGGATATTGAGATCAGAACGAGGGAGGGGAAGGGAGGCTCAGGTTAACCCGAGCAGTTCAATTTCAATTATGTTCAGTAGATGGTCTTTTTCGGGTCTGATGGTTTTTGAAAACTACTTGAAGGTCTGGTGTGATTTACATGCAGTTTACCTTGATCTTTTAAAAATAAGGGCTTCCACACTACTCAATTCAAGTATTTGAAGGTAATTATATGTCTGCTTGTCATAAACAGATATTCCAAACTTTATAAGACAACCAAGCACTCCCTAAAGAATTGTTCATTATAAAATAAAGGTTATACATTTAATATTTCTACAATAGATATTTGGTTTTACCTATCTTCAGAGGAGAGCCATAAAATTGCAAAAACATCTGTAGTTAATTGCTAAATAGCTTATAGTTAAATAATAGCTCAATGTATGCAAAGTAAAAGAGGAAATTAGAAGTCCTGGTTTAGTTTACCATAGATAACTTATTTATAAATCTCTGTAATTTATTATTAATAGCTTCACACAATAATCGCTCATGCATATAAATACAGTTAACCTTAAATTTTTATTCTAATTCCAGTTTTTTTTTTTTGCAAAGAGGTATTTTGGGTTTAGGATTCATTAGTGGTAAAGGTTTTTGGAAGACATTAAAGAAGTACATTACCATTATATTTTATGGGGAAAAAACAGTAATTCTTTGTTCAAGATCTTATTTTATTCATCAATAAATTTCATGGAGAAAAAAATACTCTGATTTAAAAATACAATTTCCTTGAAGAAAATTTTAAGGATTAAGGTTAATAATCCAAACAAACATAAATTATTTGTAAAGTTGGAATTTATTTTGTAAATATCAGCCAAGCTTCCCTACTGCAACTTACGTCAGTACTAGTGCTCCAACTGCTTTCATCAAAACAAGCCATTAACTGTCCTGCTCTTGTTCTCAGAGGGGAAAGTACAATTTTGGAGTGACAAACTCTTAGAGAATTATGTGATGGATCAACCTGACATGCTGCATGAAAACGAAGAATAGAATGAAAAAAACTGATTCCTCTTTTTAGCTGATGGTTGGTAGTATATGTAGCAACAGACATTTGCTAGAGTGGATGAAGTGCTGATATAGCTGACAGTAAAGTGGCAAACAGTTCATTCTAAAGCAACAAACAGAGTTATTTGATAAAACCAAAATTAGTGATATAATGCTTTTAGCCTGTTCCTCTTGATTAGCTGAAAGCATTTCATAGATTGACATTAAAAGTTGGTATCAATGTTGATAACAAAGTTATACATCTGTCTTGGCTTGCAAAAGAGAGAAAATAGAATTGGTCTGTGTAAGGAGGCCTGGGTATCAGTGCCAGTGCCAAAAGTGCTACAAACTAGCTTTATGAACTTAGTTGGACTAAATAATAATAATAGTAATGGGAGCTACCATGTATTAGAATTTTTCTTTGAATGAAAGATCATCTTGCTTAACCTTCACAAGCACCTCATAGGGTACATAAGTACATCATTATTATTCCCACTTTGCAGATGAGAAACTGAGCACAAAGGGGTAAATTATGTGCCTGAAGTTGCACAGCTAGTAAGCGGCAGAGTCAAGCAGACTGAGACTCAGGTCTGACTAAATCTTAACCACCATGAATATGTTTCTTTTGTATAAATATTGAGGGTGGAGCATATGGTCACCTTCCACTTCTGAGACAACTGTACTTGAACAATAAATAAAATAAAATAAAATAAAATAAAATAAAATAAAATAAAAGCCAACATTACACCTTTAAAAAGTAAAAAAATAAAAATGCTTATTCACCTTCCACTTTTAAAAACCTTTATTCCTCTGTTTCATATGCACTCCTAAGCAGAGACTTTTCCACCTGTTTTTTTTTTTCTTTTATAGGGGAGCTACTTTTTGTTGCCCAAATGCTTCTAGTCACCATGGGGAGAGGAGGGAAGGGGTGCAGAACTATCACTGAGAGAAATGTGTCAGGGACAACACGACAGGCTTATGGCCCTCTTCTCAAGAATTTTGACAAACCAAGAAATGGGGCCATGGCAGTAGCTAATGATGACCCATGACACAGCTAGAACACCTTGTTCCCTTTAAATGACCTTGCTACCGAGATACAGAACTATGATACAGGATAACAGTGAATAGTCGATCAATAGCTGCAGACGTGCTTTGCTATAACTTCTTTACTGGATTTGTCCTTGGGTCAAGCTTTCGAACTCATAACCCAGGCAGTTTCCTGGCATTGAGAGACTAAATTAATGATTACGGCCTACATAAAAGGCACCTGTGTTCCAGGTGGCTCTAGGTCTTCAGAGAGCTAATGGGAAGAGCTCAAGAGACCTGGTACCTTGGTCTCAGGCAGAATCAGAGGGTCAGGAGATGTATATTGTAGGACAAGTAGAGGTTTGGGTCTAACCATTTCTGCCGTATTCTGTGTGGTCTTGAAAAATGTGAATCTTTTTTTTATCTCTGACCTCCTCATCTAGATAAAAAGTTTTAACAGAATGTACCTCATAAGCACATCATCAAAATGCACATCAGCATAAGGTGGTTATGAGGAATCAGCAAGATAATGAGCAGGCAGTGGCTGTCACTCAGCAGAAGTTCTGTAACGGCCATGTCTCATGTTTTGCATTCCCATCGCAGAGAGACACTTCTCTCACAGGGTTTCAAGGGAAGATATCACCTTACTCCAAAGTTGGAGTCTTTAAGTATTTAAGGTTTAAGTATTTATTAGATTTCATCTTTAATTCAGAAAAAAAAACTGAGGGTGCTATTTTCAGTGAAATGTATCAGTCTTAGCACTTGAAACCCACTTCAGTTAAATCACTTACTGTGATCTTACTATTCAAATTCCACTTCAAAACCACAAGTGAGTTGTTATAAAAAGACGTCTTTTTCCAGGTTTTTTTTAAACTAGTGATGATCTGTTTTAATCAGTTCGTTTAAGGGAAAGCTACCACCATCATACACTGACATTACCTGGCATACTGAGGGGGATATAAAACTCAGTTATTTCTCTTTTGATCCGCTCTTCTATTGGAAGCTGGAGTGAGTACCTCACTCCAAAGTTGGACATTCTTACAATGGGGGAAGCTAGTACCAGAGATCCTGGGTTGAAAACTGCCAGGGAAAAAGAAAAACAAGACCAAGGTCCTTGTCAGGAGCTCTAACATCCTAGTAGTTTGTCGAAGCCAACCCTGGAATCCTGAGCTCATTTCTTAAATGCACAGTTCAAAAGGGAAACAGGGTCACGTACCCCAGGTCCAGAGGAGGTCCATTTTTTTCAAGGCTCCATGGACTTCCACATACCCATAGGAAACATCCCTACCTATAAATTCAGGTTTATAATCATTTAGTTTAGCAGCATAGAAAAATATAGAAGCATTATGGATAAAATTTCACAAAGTAAATGACAGCTTTTTATATGTGTATTCAAGAAAGAAGAATGTATCTCTTATGCAGGCCATAATTGTGGAACTTACGCTAATGGAAATCACTGTAACGCTTTATTCATAAGGGTCATTTATAAATGACGTATGAATGTCCATAAATGTCTCTCTAATTTGCTATTATTAGTTAGGAATGCTATTATTTTTACATAAGCCAAGGGTGATGCTTTTCAAATGCAAGCAACAATAGGTATAATCTGTTGGAACGAGCCTACAGACAAAATAAGCATATTACTGTGTGGTTATTAACTACAATAAAGTATTTCCACATGAGTAATTTAAGGTTTTATTTAGATTTCATCTTTAATTTGGAAAAACCTCAGGGTGCTACTTTCAATGAAATGTGTCAATCATAAAACTCGGAACCCAGTTATTACACTTCAGCTAACTTACTGTGATTTTACCATTTAAAGCACACTTCAAAACTGCAAGTGAGTTGTCAAAAAATACCCTTTTTTTCAGACTTTTTTTTATTAATAATCTGTTTTAATAAGTTTGTTTAAGGGGAAGTCACCATGACACACTGACATTATGCAGCACAGCAAAAGAAATGCAGACCTACAGCCATTGGCCTCTTGGCTTGTCCTCTCCAGCCCAAGTAAAGAGTCAGATACGCCTTGCTGTTCTCAGTGAAGAGGCAGGATGGTTTGAGAGAAGGGGAAGCTCTTGAACGATCTCGTTGAAATTTGTCATATCGTGTCAAATGTTCTGTTGATCGAATTTCATAAAATGATTCGTTTCAGATACGGAAGAAAAGGTAAACATTCCCTGGGGTGATCAAGTTGGTATTTCGCACAAAGAGCCATTCAAGGTCCACCAGCAGCTCGCCTCCGGCTCTTCCGTTTCATTGTTTCCCAAAAGGTGGAAGTGCAGACCCAGGAGGGCGGGGCGGCAGCCACCACTGTTTGGAAACTGATGGATGAGTCCCGAAGGGAGGGAACAACGGCTAGACGTCAGCTCCGAATTAAACTGTACCCCACCACATGCGGCCAATGGAGGGAAGGAAGAGCATGCCTGCCTGCTTGTCGCGTTTCTCCTGGCGTCTCTGGCCCTTTAGCCTTCCTCTCCGTTGGATTTTAAGTAGGTCCAGAGTGGAGGCTGCCCTGCCCTGCAGACCGTTTCCAAGGTGGAATTTTCTTTACCTTACTGCTTCGGTGCCTCTTGTAAAATGCACAGTACCTACTGGAGGAAGCAATTGTAGTTTCCTCTGGGCCCCACAAAGGTTGACAGGCACCACTTTGTGAAAGCTGAGGGGGACGAGTGGACACAGTGGGAGGAAGAAGAGTCCCAGGCTCAGAGGCCGGCAGGGAGAAGACGATTCAGTCAGATTTATACTGTGCCTGAGGCCAGGTTTGTCTAAAAGCTTCTCGCTTTAGCACAGCTCCTCCCCCAGGATTATCGTGCTTATTTGCTCAGTCTCACCCCTCTGGGTAAACATCAGAAGGTCTGCTGATGGACCATTCAATTACACTTCCATCCTTGGACCTCCTGTGGTTGGTGGTTTTGGGAGAGGTAGGATTTTTGATAACGCATGAAACTTTCAATTCCTGTGAATAAAACTAGGAAGGCTTGTCAACCCTGCCCAGGGCTGTCAGAGGCACAGTGTCCGGCAAAAGGGCAGAGATTCTGATTAGAACATTGTTCATGATTTCAGGGTCAGAAGTTTCATTTCTCTGGCTACCTTCTGGATTTTGATTACAGAGATGCAAGGCTAGGTGAAAGGAAATTGTCATACATAGTATGACTGAGTAAATAGAAGGATGGACGGACGGATGGATGGATAGACATATGCCCAGGCATTGTTTTATTTAATTCTCAAAATTCTATGGGGCAAGCACAGTTGTTAACCTTGTTTCACAGATGAGGAAATGGAAACTACTACACAGGAGTTAATATTCATACCTCAGTCTTTTTTATTCCAAAATCCTTGTGTGTGTGTGTGTGTGTGTAGGTCATGCTTACTCTACTGTCATTCCTCAGATACAAGGAATTGACATAACTAGTCCTGGCTGGTGTGACTCCGTGGACTGAGTGCTGTCTCGCAAACCAAAGGGTCGCTGGTTCGATTCCCAGTCAGGGCACATGCCTGGGTTTCAGATCAGGTCCCCAGTGAGGGGTGCGTGATAGGCAACCACACACTGATGTTTCTCTCCCTCTCTTTCTCCTTCCCTTCCCCTCTCTAAAAATAAATAAATAAAATCTTTTTTAAAAACAGAAATTGAAATAACTAAAATCCTAATAGGCCAGAATCTGATCCTAGTGATATAATAGAGTGAGTAGAGGAGGTTTAAAAAAAAAGAAAAGATTTTTGCCTCTCTGATCCCCAGTCAGTACTCCTAGTAATAAATGAAGCTGAGCCTCATGGCCAGTATTCCTCTCTGTGTCCCAGCTTTGGTGTATTGATATAAGAAAAGTGTAAGGAAATATGGTACTTGTGTAGGGGTATTATGTTCAACTTTGATCTTTTTCCTATACTCATGATTTAGTCTATTTTAGACTTAACCTCTTTGAAAGCATTGTGTTTACTGACAGTACAAGAGATTCTTTCTTTCCTTAGCAGTGACTCAGATATTTCGGATTCCAGTATCTTTCACTGGAGAGCCAACTTGAGGGAGGGAGGGCAGCACAAGTGAGGAATTAAAAATAGGAATGCTAAGAAGTTAGATGATTTAATCTGGAGGAAAAAAAGCACCATGGACTTCCATATACCCATAGGAAACACCCATGGAAAAAAAGACTATAAAAAGTTGTTTCTGGAATCTATATAATTAATCATAAGGAAGATACTGTCAAATCTTTTCAACATTTTTCTTTCAGTCAGAATAAGAGTATAAGCTTAGGGTATAGTGAGAGGAATACAAGTAACTTCCTACTTTTATCCCTTTGCCACTGGGAAAACTATGTGTGTGTTAAGTCCCTGAGCTACTAGAATGATTTAAATCAAGCACGTCTCTCCATCTACATCCTTGTACCAGAGGAAGTATGGGAGTCAGGGGGGGAAGCTCAGTTCACCTGGATCTGGACCAGAGAAAGGAGCACTAGCAACCTTTACCAGGATCCTAGTCAATGTTCAACAAAGAACAAAACGAAACAGGGACAAATTAAACCCATTGAATTCTACTGTAAACATCACTGAGCAGAAGGACAAGATGGCTGCCACTTATTGACAGTATCCAGTTAAGACCTCTAATTATATTACCTCATTTACTCTTTATAAGAACCCTATTGGTAGGAGCCATTTTTATCCCCATTTTAACAATAAATAAAAGAAGGTTCAGAGAAGCTATGTAATTTACCCAAGCTTATAGAGGATGTAGCAAAACTATAATTCAGGACATTATGATTCCAATGTCTAATCTCAGATACTAACATCTAGGTCCAAATAACTGACTACTCAATCAACCTAATTTTTTTCCTGATATCGTCTAATATTAGAAAGAGCAAACCAAATCATAAGATAATAGGGATTTAACTTTAAAAACAAATTGACATACATCTAAGCTGTGTTCTCAGAGTGGTACACAAGTCAGCTGTATTATTACCTCAGTTCTCCACTCATTCATTCCACCAGTCAGTCCACATACATTTTTAAGAATTTATGTTTAGGCTGTTTAAAGAAATATCCTGAATAGACAAGTCATATTTGTCATATTTTATTATATGTTGTATGTGTATACTATATATAAGTACTATAAATTTGTTATATTAATGATAAATGAGACAGTTATACAAAATATTTTAAATATAATATTAAACCAGAGATACATTTTTAAGGGGGCAGGAGAGTTTCTGTTTTACCACCGGTTAAATCAATTAACCATTCCTTGAACATTGCAGCTTATCGAGGTTTCACTATAGTGTTTCACATATACTTAGATGACTTACTATAACAACTAAGAAAATGTCTAGCTAGTTACCAGAGAAGTTCAGCTATCTCTAAGCTTCTATAAAATCCAGTGATACACAAATCAATACCAAGACAGGAAGAGGGAAGAGAGAGGAAGATCCAAAGTGTTCCTCGAGAAGACATCTCCTCTTAATATGATGAACAATGACTTTCTACTTATTATGTAGCTCGTTGGAGAAATGCTTCTGAGGAGTGGAGGATGTTGAGGAGTGGAGTGAGGACTGGCCACTAGCCAACTACACTACTTCAGGTGTACTCATGAGACTAGAACAATCGAGCTCCTTCAGAGGAACCCAGGGAGAAATCCCTGGGAATGGCAAGCATATTAGATTTCACATTACCCAACAACATAAAATGATGTATTAATGTTCTCCCCAAATTCAAAATGTTTATTGATTTTTAAAAATTTTAGATAATTTAACTACATTACATTTCACATTGTATAGAATAAGATAAACATTTCAAGTTATCTCTGTTCCCATTACAGGCTATTTTGTCCAAAATATTTCTTCATTGCCTGAATTTATGGTATGAACTGAGATGGAACAATTCAACCCAAGTTAGTTATCAAATATTTATGTGTGTTCAACACTATGATTATTCATAGTCAGAGTCCAAAGTAAGTTTTTAAATGGGAACATGTCTGATAGTCATATCAAACTGAGAGAAATTTGTGCCTGATTCTGTGGCATCTGATAACTATGATGAAGTCCAATGTTATGAAAAGAAACAAGAAAAAAGTTCTGCGTAAATGCCAAGGTGAAGAATGATAGAAAACAAAGAGAAGAAGGCAACATCTTGATGGTCTTAGCTATGATGCTAAAGCTTTGGACCCTCCGTGGGTTAGATAGGCTGCTATGCTGCAGTGCGGCACGCTGTGGAAGAGGGGCAAGACTGGAGGGAGGAAGTCTAGTCAAGAGACTAGTGCAACAGCCTGGTGAAGAGATGGTAAGGGGTTGAACTAGGTAAGTCAAGGGACGGCTTTGTGTCCCTAGGGCCTGGTCCAATTCCTGTACAAGGAATGTGCTCAAATAATATTTACTAATTGAGATAAATTTACTTTCCCTCATTCACATTTCACTGAAATCTCCATCTTTGGGCTTTAAAGTCACAGTTCTAGTCATTATAATGATATTGAGGCTCTAGACAACAACTACTCAAATATTTCATACAAAATACAACAAGGCTATAAATATTTACGCTGCCAAGTAAAACGAACTGGGTAATCTGCATATCATGATCTTAATTCATCCCACAAACACTATCAATCCTTCCCCCATATTGCTTTACTTTTCCTAGACCACAGGGATGAGGATAAGATTATAGATTATAAAGGATTGTTTCAAACATTGTAATAAAGTCACTAAAGCCAGGTAGCCAATCAACCAAGGAGTGCTTAGTGCAGGAAATAAGCAAATCTGCAGTTGTCATTGCCTACACAAGATCATATACATTGCTGGGCACATGACAGACATACAATAAATACTTGCTGATTAAAAAAAATGTTCTGACAGAAATTTTAAAAAGAAAAAGTGAGATTGACCATTTAAGTAAGTACATACTAATCTCCTGCTACACTGCAGCATAACTTACCTGGAAATTGCATATCCTGGGAGCTCGGTCGTCAAGATAAGCAAGAACCACAATAGGAAAGGGCTTCTATACCATCAAATAAATATCGAAAAATGTCAGGTCAGACTGGTCGGGCTCAAAGCCAGGCACTGCCACATATGAGCTATGGTTCACACAAGTAACTCCACCCCTTTGAGCATGTCTTCAAATGTACCCTAACACACAGGGCTGTTGTTAAGATTAGTGTTAATGGAAGTGTCTAGACAGTGCTGACATGTAATAGGCTCCCCACAGGTAGTAATTAGTATCGTGTGACGAGTTGAATTATGCCCACCCCCTGCCAATACTCACATGCTAAAGCCCTGAACTCCAGTGCCTCAGAATGTGACTGTATTTGGAGATAGGACTTTTAAGGAGGCAATTAAGATAATATAAGGACATACGTGCAGGACCTAATTCCATATGACTAGTGTCCTCGTAAAAGGGGAAATTTACACACACAGACATCA
Organism: Mormoops blainvillei; assembly: GCA_004026545.1. Lineage (NCBI taxonomy): Eukaryota > Metazoa > Chordata > Mammalia > Chiroptera > Mormoopidae > Mormoops > Mormoops blainvillei. The sequence goes on from PVJD01007873.1 coordinate 72,440, forward strand.
GGGGCATACAGACTAAGGGAAGACTCCATGTGAAGAAGCAGCAAGGGGGCAGCTTTCTTCACACAAGGAAAGTGACACCCAAAAAAACAAATCCACCTACACTTGGATTTGGACTTCTAGACTCTAGAACTATGAGAAAATGTTTGAATCACCCAGCCTGCTGGTATTGGTTATAGCTGCCATACCAAACTAATACATAAAATCATTGCCATTTTCTTTAAAGTAGCTTCATTTGAGGGGGAAGAAAAGTCTGGCATTTGAGTGACATGTGATTGATGTAAGCTGTTAAGCTTCAAGTTTTGTTTATGGATTCGGCATTTATCCCCACATCTGGTCCAGTGGCTTGGTATGTAGTACTGTCTCAATAGGTATTTGTTGAATGTATGAATGAATGAATGAATGAATGATATTAATAAGATAAGCCATTAGTGCCAGGTATGCTATAACAGGTAGCTGACAGAAAAACAATGGCTAAATGCTTATTATATGCCAGGCACTGTACAGTAAAAACTATAAAAAGCAAATGCAAGAACATAAAACATTAGGAGTCTGAGGATTGTTAGAGTAAGAAAAAATGGTCCATGTTACCACTTCATTATCTTTACAAAGACAGCTGTGTAATCACTGGTCCAGAGAGGCAATGCTGTTTAAGGGAGGGAGCACTAGGCTTGAAGCCAGAAGTCTCTGCTTTGCTTTCTTGCTCTGCCAATTGTGAGAGATCCTTAGGAAAGTCACTGAGTCCCTGAGCCTCAGTTCCCTCTTCTGTAAAACAGGAATATTGATGCCTCTCCCACCTATGACATAAAGCTGTGATCAAATGAGAAGGCACGTATCTGAAGATGCTCTGTAAACCATTAGGTATTAATGTGGATTGAAAGGCATCTTGTTCATAGTGATAACACTGAATCATTAGTAAATATTAGCTTATATTCTGCATATTGAAATTTTATATAAAAGCAGGTACACAAAAATTTTTAAAGCATTCCATTTAAATTGGTAACCTGCTTTAAAATTCAAAGCCACTGAAATGATTCTCTGGAACTGACCTGTGTGGTAAAACTCATGCCTGACATAAAGGTGGATAAAGGTGGTCATCCTTCATGTTTTTAAAATAGAATTTCAGATAATTATTTTAATGCTTTTTGAGTACAGGTCTTTTACCTCCTTGGTTAGGTTTATTCCTAGGTACTTTATTTTTCTTGTTGCTGTAGCAAATGGGATTTTTCTCCTGATTTCTGTTTCTGATATTTCATTGTTGGTATACAAAAATTCGATTTCTGAATATAGACTTTGTATCCTGCTGCTTTGCCACATTCACTTATTAGGTCAAGTAGTTTTTTGGTGGAGTCTATGGAGTTTTCTACATACACTATCATGTCATCTGCAAACAGTGACAGTTTTACTTCCTCCTTTCCAATTTGGGTGCCTTTTATTTCTTTTTCTTGTCTGATCACTGTGGCTAGGACTTCCAGTACTATGTTGAATAGAAATGATGAAAGCAGACATCCTTGTCTTGTTCTTGATCTTAGTGGGAAAGCTTTTAGTTTTTGCCCATTGGTACCTTGGACAAGTGTTTGATCTCCAAAATATATAAAGTGTTTGATCTCCAAAATATATAAAGAACTCACACAACTCCACTCCAAAAAGACAAACAACCCAATTAAAAAATGGGCAAAGGACCTCAGCAGACACTTCTCCAAGAAGGACAAGGGGTCCAGAGACACATGAAAGGATGCTCAGCATCACTAGCCATCAGAGAGATGCAAGTTAAAATGACAATGAGATACCACTTCACACTAGCCAGAATGGCCATCATAACCAAATCAACAAACAACAAGTGATGGTGAGGGTGTGGAGAAAAGGGAACCCTAGTGCACTGTTGGTGGGAATGCAGACTGGTGCAGCCACTGTGGAAAGCAGTATGGAATTTCCTCAAGAAACTAAAAATGGAACCTGCGTTTTGACCCAGCAATTCCATTTCTGGGATTATACTCTAAGAATCCCAAAACACCAATTCAAAAGAACCTATGCACCCCAATGTTTATAGCAGCACAATTTACAATAGCCAAGTGTTGGAAGCAACCTAGGTGCCCATCAGTACATGAGTGGATCAAAAAAACATGGCACATTTACACTATGGAATACTATGCAGCAGAAAGAAAGAAGGAGCTCCTACCCTTTGCGACAGCATGGATGGATCTGGAGAGTATTATGCTAAGTCAAATAAGCCAGGCGGTGAAAGACAGATACCATATGATCTCACCTATAAGTGGAACCTAATCAACAAAACAAACAAGCTAGCAAAATATAACCAGAGACATTGAAATAAAGAACAAACTGACAGTAACCAGAAGGGGGAGGAAAGAGGGATAATGGAGGAAAATAGGGGAAGAGTTATCAAGGAACATGCATAAAAGGCACATGGGCAAAGCCAAAGAGGTTAGGATCAAGGGTGGGAGACAGGCATGGGGGAAGGAGGGGGAGTGGTGGGAGGAAAATGGAGACAACTGTACTTGAACACAATAAAAAAATAAATAGAATTTTTTTAAAAACTTTTTGATTAAGGCAGTTACGATTCTTAGAGTCATGATTTTCTAATACATTGTAGTAGTACTAATTAGCATGTTCCAGTGAAAAATAAAGTGTATTCTTTTGAGTAATGAAGATACAGAAAAAATATATAAGATGTGTGCAAATAGAGATGTATTTTAGGTTTGCTTAGTGGTTTATTCTTAATATATTTATATTTCACTTATTACTTCTAAAATTTAATACAGAAAACATAAAACTTTATTCCATAAACATAGCCAAAACACATTTTTCCCTACATTACACAAAACTAACTGGAAAGAAAACAAGAAAAGAGAAGAAAGGGACAAAGAAATATTAATAAGTAAAATCAATATTGAGCAAAACCCTGAGTTTTAATGATCTAGTCAATGTTTTAAAATATTGCCAACCCTTTCATTTTTCAATAAATGGTAGCAAAAAACTTAATAAATGTTTGCATTTTTGCTTCAATATTGCAAAACAAATCTCAATTTCTCCTTTTCTTTATTTTCAGTGGAGAAAAAAAGCCCAGCTTTATGTTATAAGTCTATGGTCTATTTCATTTGTTCTTATAGAGGTAATACATCAACTTTAATGGAGTGGCATCTTACTAACATAGTCTACTGAGACACCAGAACTAATAACTTTTAAAGTCACTTTGCCTTTATACAATTATAAACATAAAAAATTTCAAAATATTTAGTAATAATACAGAAGATTGGATTAGTTTTTCCAAGGTATATTTGTCCAGTAAATCTGATATAAAAACTTTCCACGTTCATCTGAGTGGGGAGTTCTAGCTCTATTGTTGTAAATCATGATCCATCATAGATTAAGGTTCTTCATTAATACATTAACATAGAAATTCTTGACTTATTTGCCTCCCAGAATTAATATGTGAATACAGTCAGGTGACTGGATATATTTGGTGGGGATGCACTGTTGGTGTATTCAGACGAAGAAAATAAGGAATGCTTTACTAATGCAATATACTCTTGCATAATGTTCTTGAGTTGACCCCAAGCATCCTTACTTAGGTTTGTCTTCAGACAAATAGAATGACAGACCAGTTTATAAATCTACTAAAACTTGCTGCACTCAAGAAAACTATTTTATTTATTTCCTAGGTGTTTGACAGTCTTTGAACTGGTTCTCTGTGAATCTTACTTCCTTCTGGTATAAATTTTGTTCCTGTCCTTCTCAGCATCAACAGATTAGTCAACAACTCCTGTGCTATAATAGATACATTATAAATATTACTGATGTTGATACATTAATAATAGCTTATTTTTTCATAGATTTATAATGTATCTTACATATATTTCCTTTTTTCTAACTTATGAAAACTTCCAAACATAATACTAACTTGAAAAAATAATACAATGAACACTCATATAACTTCCATTTAGAATCAACAATTGTTAGTATTTTTTTCTATTTGCTTTATTATTCTCTGCGTATAAATATATATATACACACATACATATGCCTAAAGACATTCTCAAATATACTCCATCATTATTATACCTGAGAAATTTTTTAAACTATAATTGAATTTTTATAGAATAAAAATTATGCATAAGTATCATCTATATTTAGTTGATACTCATATTTTTCTAATAGATCTGAGACCCATGGAAATGCCATCTTATAATTTGTTTGCCACTGATATTATTGTTGCTATTTTATATATTTCATGGAGTTGTGATAGCTCCTTGTTATCTTTTAATCCAGATCAGTCCACCTCCTTGCCCTTTTTTTTTTATGATAGTGAAATTTTTTAAGCATTCAGGTCCACTTGTCTCATATAGAATTTACTACATTCTGGATTTAACTAGTCATTTTCTCATGGTGCACTTTTAACTCGTACCTCCATCTCTTATATTCCTTAAACTAAAAGTCACATTAGAGGTTTGATTAGATTTAAATTTGTCCCTCTAGGAGTTATGGTAGAGGTGGTGACCACCTGATCTCTCCATTGCAAACTTATTTTTTTCCCGTTTCATTTAGGCCACGAATATCCTATTCCTCGACATCCCTTCACCTAATGACTTCAGCACCACCGGTCACACTCACCTGAATCAGTTACAACGCAGGAGACTATACAATAGTGATTTTCTAATTTTTCTAATAGTGATTTTCTAATTTTATCATCACTTATTAGTTAACATTTTTCCCTAAAAAAGAGTCTTGCTCTGTTTTGTTTTGTTTCTCCTTCCTCCATAATATATTTTTAATATTTTATATTTAATCCTCATAACTCTTCTAATAAAATAATAGCATCCCTATTTTATAAGTGAAAACTAAAGCAGGAAGTAGTTCAGTGACATGTTCGGCATGGCTAGTGAGTGACAGAAACGGATGTGGAATTCAGATCCCTGACCCATATTTCTACACAGTGGCCAATGTATCAGTTACCTGGTCATGCCTGGCCTCAGCTGGTAAGAGGTGTCTGCACACCCCTTCGGTTCCCAATGGTTTTCCTGCTGAAGTGCCTCTGCTGTGAAACTGTGACTAAGTCACCCCTTAGAAAATTCCAGGAACCAGTATCTACGTGTCACCGGTATAGGTTGTAGGGTTTGGGCTATTACAAATGAAAACTAGAAAACAGTGTGAAGTGTTAGCCAGGAACTGGGATGACATTTCCCCCCACACACTGCCCTAACTAAAAACCACACTGAAAAACCTGGGAAGCTCTGGGTGGGGGGAGAAGGAACATGGGCTTTTGACTCATGCATGGTTTTTAGACAAAGTCCCCAGGAATCAGCAGTTACACAATTTCCAGATAATTCCCTTATTGGCACTGGCCTTCTCAGAGTTTGGGGGAAGGATGAATTTTTCCAACATAAAGCTAATTCTATTCTATTCTAATTAAATCTACAAATGTTGGACACATTTGCACCTGGGAAACCTGTACAGTCTCCATCTACCTTTTCCTTCCCCTCCTTTTCTCTGCTTCTTTTTTTTTTTTCATCTACAAAATAGCATCATTAAGAAGAGCAGGGGAAGCTGTGTGACATAGTGCATGTAACAGTTTCCAGGTAGCATTCTGGCACTACTTCTCCTTACTTCAATTCTTTCTCTTCTTTTCTTCTCTTTCTCACTCTACTGCTGCTACTCTTTTCTGGAAAGAAACAAAAAGGTTGGCCCCTTATTTTTAAAAAGTGACTTAATTTATTCTTTAATAAACAAACATTTCATACTAACTGTGTATGATTGGAGGTACAGGGAAAGATCTCTTAGGGACAGAGTAGTAAAAATTTCCTGGGATATGCCGGGGAAAGCATCCGTTACAATGTTGTAAACGCAAAAATAAAGGTCCGCACAGTGGCTTGGGGAGCTCGGGGGAAGCAACAACCTTGGCACCAGAACTCCAAGAGCTTTTGAAGGTCTGTATCTCCCATAAGCACTGATTAGAGAGGAACAGTTGTTTCATTTCCTTGTTACAAGAGAAAAAAGGTATGGTATTCTCTTTATTTTAATTAAATAAAATTCAAACAGGGGGTTAAGTATGAACATGATCTGATCTCAAAGAGTAGGTTTGTAGGTAAAGGTTTCCTGGGAGATGCTTTGGAGTGTGAGAGCATAGACCCTGAGACCCTGGAAATTATCTTCATGAGCAGAATTTGCATAACCACAGCCCAGGACAGGCCAGAGTCCTGCATTCCCAGAGCTACTCTTCCAGCCACCAGGGCCACATTCGCTTGTCATCCTCCAGGAGTGGGAATCTTCATGCTTCTTTCCTTAGAAGGCCGCAGACCCACATCAACCCACATTCAGAAAACAGAGCCCCAAGATGAATGGGCTCCCCTGGGGCAGGCCCCATCCCAGGACTTTCTGAAGTTCATTCAAGCCTCCACCTCAGGGAAATTGCTGTGCAATCTTGAGTGAGTCATTTAACATCT